>JASDQU010308226.1:0-40523 GCA_032191745.1 Picea mariana
TTTTTCCCCCGAAGGCATCTCGACTTGTTTAAAGTCATCGTGCTCGTAGGCTACCAACCCACTCTTTTCTAATGCAGATGGTGAAATGAAACTATTTGTTGCACCAGAATCAAACAAAATCTTAACATTAATATGATTTAGCGCACCTGATGACTCCACTATGGTGGATTGATGTTCAGCCTGGCGGTTATTAACCACTGCATAAATCTGGTGGTTGCTACTTGACCTCCCCATTGGTGCCTTTCCTTCTCTATGCACAAACCCTGATTGTAACTCTGGACAGTCCCGTTCGTAATGGGGTCCTTCGCATCTCCAACAGGTAATACGAGATTGAACCGGTGCAGTGTTATGTGACTGATTCCTAAATGAGTTCCTTCCCCTGGAACCCCTGCCCCTACTAGCTGTTCCCTGAGATGGTCGTGGACCTGTCTGCACTGTTGGCGATGAACGAGATGTTGCACTAGCAGCCATTGAAATCCCTATAGATACTATCCTTGGCACGACTCTGTTACCATAAGGTGGTGGCCTTGAGCCCCCTCCCCTAGGAAATTTCCTCGGGGTCTTTCCTACGAATCCAGGGCGATGCGGAAATGTCGATCTTGTACCCCTTGTTAAGTTCATGTGTTCTTCTGCGTAACGCGCATTTTCTACCACCTCCACTACTGAAGACGGTTTCCACATCCGCACGATAGCTCTTATCTTGGGGTTCAATCCATAAACGAAGCGCTCTGCCTGTCACTGGTCATTGTCCATATACGAAACATACTTGACTAGTTCCATAAACCTGATCTCATATTCTTCTACAGTCCTGTTTCCTTGTACTAAGGTATGAAATGCCCCTATCTGTTGTTCCTCGTAGTATGCTGGTAGATATTTCCTTCGGAACCTCTCCTCGAAAAGTTCCCAAGATACTGTGTCTGGGGTAAGGTGTAGTTGTCTTTCCAAGTTGCCCCACCAATTCAAGGCGATGTCTCTTAACTGGAAAATTGCGATCTTTGCCTTTGAATTGGACACATAGTCCCTTAAGGAAAAACACCTTGTCATGCCTTCCAACCATGCTTCCACGCGTTCACTGGCGCGACCTCCGGCAAACTCCGAAAGTTTGATCTTTTGCAACTCTCGCGTGATGTCTTCAGGTGGAAATTCTTCCCTTGAGTTCCTTGATGCTTCTGGATTACCCATTCTAGACAGTGGGAGTTCCACTTCAGTCCCTACTGGTTGGCACCCCTTTAAAGTCTCGTTAATGGCTTCCAATGAGCGCAGTATGAGAACTAGTTCGGGCGATGGTGGTGGTGGTGGTGGTGGTGTTGGTGGTGTTGGTGGCGTCCGTGACGACGCTCCCCTGCCTCGACCCCTTCGAGTCCTGACCATCTTATATGAATTAACCTGCGTCACCCCAAAGTTGTCCGGGTGAGTTCAAGGACGTTTCATATTGGTGCTACTTAAACTTAGAAACAGGGTTAGGTGTAAGTTTTCTTTACTTGTCTGTAAACAGACATTACTCCATCAGGGGAATTGGCTAGGTTTGGGTTAGGATTAAGCATCTAAGCTTGGTTTCTTTGCCCTTGCGAAAAGAATTATTGGTTCCCATACCCTGTAGCTACGTTAGCCCTGTGCTTTACTCGTCACTTCCTAGTGCATATGCCACCTCCTTTCCGCTTGTCCTCGTCTAAGCTCTATCATCATTAATTATTGTAATGTAGATTAACCTTATACTTAAATAAAATAATTAATTTAAAATTATTATTACACTAATTCAACCCATTTAACCTCTCTTTAATTTTAACTAACTTGACCTTTATATATATATAAATTATTTATACTAAATTATTTAATTTATTTTAAATTATTTTTAACAATTTAAAAAATATATATATATATAAATGACTAAACATGCACCCAAGGATTCGGGCATGCATGGGTTCCATGTGCTCGTCTGGCTTCCTTAAGCTCCCTCGTATCTAACCCCCAAATTCTACACCTGTCAGCTCTTCGAATCCCTACGCGTCCTTCTCACTCACTGAGACCCTCCTCGCATCATTCTTTCTCCTCCACAGATCTGCCTTCGCTCTGTTCAGAGGCTTCCTGGATTTCCCCTGCCATGGCTCACATCCTCACTATTGTTCTGAGCACTTCACTTACGTCGGTTATTGCTGTATATGCTCCAGTTCGTTTTGCAGAAACAGAGTATATTGATGTGGCCACTGACAAGATCCAGGACCTGGAGTCCAGTCTCCTTGAAATGTTGGGAACCAATCCCCTGTATGTACACTTTGCGGAGCTCGCCCTCAGCTATGGTAAAAGGTACAATTCAGTCCGCATGTTGTGCACTGTTCCAGTACCTTCATGAAGAACGTGGGGTTATTCGAATTAAGAAATTGCATAAACCTTCCTTACGCTGTGGTAATGAATGGTGATTTCCTCTTTTGAAACAAAATGATTTGCTTGTAATTCCAGCCCTGTACGGATTTTGGTATTTTGCTTTCAATTTATTTCATTTATATTTATAAATTTATTCGTCTGTGCATACGCATGTAGTTAGATGCATATACATTGTCTTCCGTATTGCTCACGGCCCTTTGCTCCTAACTGTGAAATTCCCACTTAAATTTCGGGTTTTGGGGTTTCCTTATGCCTGATACCAAGAGTTTCCTGTCCTCACGGACTCCCGATCTCCGATATGCCGATGCGCTCCCTTCTAGATTTAGCCCTTCTTTGGCTATGCTTTGGTTCATGTGACCCTGTCCTATGTGACCATAGTCCTATTCCTTGTCGGGATTCGGGGTTTCGCGACTTTCGCTGTCACAAACCTCTGTCCTCACAAACTCTCGATTACCAATATGCTGATGCGGTACTTGTGCGTTAGCCCTTAGGGCTAAGCTCTTGGTCCATATGACCATTATACCACAAGGTCACAGCCTTGTCCCTTATCGGGGTTTCGGATATCGCAATATTGATTTGCATGAACCCTGTGCCTACGGGATTCCCGATGTCCCGATACCCGATGCGCCTCTTCCTTGTGCATTCGTCCCTTTTCGGCTATGCTGACTCCTCTGGGGTCCACCTTTGTCACGATCGGGAAATTGTGTATCGCGATTCTGCAATGCACAAAACTCTCACTCCTGGGATCTCTGATATCCCGATTCCCGATGAAGCCCTCCTGTGGAGCTTTCGCCGATGGCGCTAGATGATTGCCACGCGTCCCTTCAACGGACGATCCTGATTACGTCGGTATTTCGGGACTTTCAATGTCCTTTTGCCTTCAACCTCAGGAATGTCGATTTCCTAATTCTCCGATTCTTCCTGGATCCTTGACACCTGTCTTCCACTATCTCCCATCGTGGCCCACACGACTCCTCCGTCGGAATATCGCGAATCGCAACTTCGAGCTGCAAGAGTTTCTTACCTCCGGAAACTCCGATATGCTGAACCCCGACTCCTTGGGATCCTCTAACACGTGTCCTCAAAATGAACAGCTCAGATCTCATCGAGGTTCCTTGCTTTTATCGGGAATTTTTCCGTCGGGAAATCGACACTTACGCTGTCGTGATCCACTGTCCTCACGTATCCCCGACTCCCAATCCCCGATGGTACTTGGCATTGACCCCTGCGAAAGTTGACCTTTTGACACCTGTCCTCCCTCGGTGTATCGGAGTTCGCGAGTTCGCGAATCCAAAACCTATGAGTTCTGGGACTTGTCTTTTCCCGAACCCCGATCTGCGATCGTTCGATGTGGGGTGACACCTGTCCACCACTCTAACCCTGGTGGCCCCCACTCTATCCTTGTACCTGTCGGGAAATCACGTATCGGGGTATCGCGATTCCCGTTGTCATGTGCACGGGACTTTCAATTCCCCGATCTCTGACTCTGCGGGATCTCCTGACACGTGTCCCCACTGTTTGGACGGCTCTGATCCTATCGAGAAATCACGGATCGTGATTCCTTGATGCAACGGTTCTACACTCCTGAAATCCCCGATGGGTAAAATCTCGATGCCTCCCCAGAATGTTGACGCGTGTCCTACCGAGATCAACGGCTAGGATCCGTTCTCGGGATTTCGAGAACCACAAGGTCTCGATTCTCTAGCTTAACAAAACCCCGATGGCTCTGATATCCCGATGACTCTTCCGAGACTCCTCCCCTGCACACTAGGAATTAAACCCTGCGCAACTTCTCGAGATCTAACGGCTGACGGGATTTCTCCCGAGATCTAATGGCTCAGATCCGTTCTCCTACGTAATAGACAACTCTCCTGGGATAATGATTAGTTGCATGAAACTCTACGCGGTGTAAGAATTTCTCTCTTTGGCACGGTTAAAATGTATATTGGCCTATTGTTCTTGAGATTTTTACATTATTAAAAATCACCGAGGCTTAATATAGGCAAGTAGTTTACACTATTCCCACGCAATACAAGTCTTCTAAATTTCCTTTTCCGACTGCGCATTGGCAGTTCCTCATTTAGGCAAGTTCGAGGTGAAGTAGGCCTTTCCCAGGTCTTGCGAATATCCGCTTTCATTTTATTTAGTGTAGTTCATGTAGTTATTAAATCTTACCAACTTCAAGCCTTCGATAGAAGCTTCCCTCGACATTTTCATCGATTTCAGGTGTCTATTCTACCCGAAACTTCATTGACAAGTATTGCTCAAATAAAATTAAGTTATCATCTCTGTTTTTCGTGCTTAATAGCTTTATTCAGGCTGCTTTAAGGGTAGCCATTTTGTGGGAAGTGATCCCTCAAACTATCTGGTTTTTTGCCACTTATTTTAAAGGGCGTTCCTTTAAATATTCAGACTAAGACTGTATTATCCATTTATGATCCAGTTAAAGGGTATTGCCTAAAGCTGTTGCTTGTGATATATATGAGATCATTTGTTTGGATAACTTAGGGGTACTACCTGAGTATATTTTTGGATACTGTATCAGTCATATTGGGTCAAACTGAACGTGTTTTGTTTGTAGTTTAAGCGTGGCTGGAGTTAACACTCGGGGTTTTGGCCCTCAGGCCCAGATTTCGAACTAATATGCTCTGATACCATATGTAACAGCCAAATATTTCTAAACATCATTAAGTTTCATAAACAATTTATTTCGTAAACTGAAACAATAACTTCATAGCATAATATTGATTTTCATAACAGCAACTTCAGTAACTTAGATTTATCAATAAATACTGATTTCATGGTAGAATGAAATAAATACATAAATTAACAAAGTACCTGGTTCTGATGCTAATTTATGCTGCCTTGCTGCCTTGTTGTTTCCCTCCTGTTACCTGATACACAGATCAACACTGCCACAAACAAGAAATAATTGCCCAAAACTATTGTCCTCCCTGCCAACTAGGAAAACTACCTAGCTCCAAGATATCTATGGATATCCTGGCCCCCCNNNCAGAAACTCTCTGCTCACAGCAAATCTCATGGTCCTCCCAATCCATCCTCCGTCGAATGATGTCCCTCACGTCAACCTTCCTTCCTCCTTTATCCCTCCTTCACCGACTCCTCATTTACTCCCTTACCTGCCCCCGTCCTCCGTCCTTCATTCTCCCTTAATGTTTTTATCTTCTTGGGATTCATAGGCTATCCCTCTCTACATACACAACCATTTTATAACATTTTTCATTGATCTTTTAAATTTATTTCTCAGGTCATTAAATGTGATCTGTAGTTAAATTGTTACTTAGTTAACCACAATTATTTTCTTTATTTAATTTTACTTTATAATCTTTAAATGTTTATTCAACTAGGGTCGTTACATAAACACTAGTCTCAACAAAGGGACATGTACCATGGTAAATGGGATCATTCAAGTAGCAAGAGGGGGGAAACTGGGGTTGCGTGTGATAAGAAGTTTGATAGATCATTTGAACATTAGGATGGAGAAAATCGGGCTTTCGAATAAAAACATTTAGGTACCAAGAGGAGAAAAATTGAGGACTACAACTAATGGAGGATTGAATGGATTATCCAAACATAAGGAGGGGGAAAAGTGGGTTATGGATGAAGAGATAATAGAGAACAAGTGATGTTTTAATCTTGTGAATTTAGCGTGTATTGATATTGGTGATTTTTTTTTTAACTAGAACTAAAATTTGTATTATATATATAATAAGAGGTTCATTGAATCGAGGCTTGGAACGATTACTTAGATTGTATCTTTGGACTTCCATAAAATAGAGCATAGTTCTAGATTGATATTTACATACAAAATGATACTTTCTAGATAAGAGTTCCAAGTGATCATGCTTGTAGCATGCCTAATAAAGTAACAAAAAACACAAATGACTCTAAAAAACATTCATATTGGTTTACATTTTCACATTTTTCTGATCTTCTACTCGTTGCCAGAATGTTGGGTTCCTATGCCTTCTATTTCCATGGGAACCAGATTTTGGTAAATTGTTTCAGCCTCGACTTCTCCCTCTTGATTAGAGATTTGAGTTCCCTGATTATTTGACGCTAGAGAGAGGTTATCCACCCATTGAGTTAATACTTAAGCATGTAACTTACTACATTATGCTTCCAACGATTCAATTCAACATTTTTTAATTAAGAAGAAGAATGGAGAGATTAGCATTCTAGGTTATGCTAGACTGCCCCGGCTCTACCACCTTGGTGGAAATGACCATAATAGTACTATTGTTGGCTTGAGATATTTCCTCATGTCTGTGCAAGACCCTTTTGAATTCTAGAACATCTTCACCTTCCATAGTTGCATAATTAACCCTTGCCTCTTTCCTAATTATCATAGAGAGTATTGACATTGTCTCTCTACACCCTAAGCCTAAACATCGATTTAGGAGATGTCCCCTAGTTCCTCTGGTCCACGTGACTAAACCTGCGCCACACAAAAGCAGCTCGACAGGGAAGGAAATAGAAAATAGATAAAAAGAAACAAGACATAACCAATGAGAATTCGAAGGGGAAACCACTCTATGTCCACTATCACCATCCACAACCCCACATCAACAATCATTCAATGAGCTCTCCCATTCTGTTCCTTTGAAATCCTATACTTAAACTAATTCCTTCCATTTCCAAACCTCACCTATGAATCATAACCATGGAGGATCCCATACACATTTATGTGATCCATAATTGTGCATTGAAATCCCGCGAGTGAGGCCAGGCTGAGTAAATGAGAGCGGGCTCCCTTTCTCTTATTGTTTATCCACCAATTGTTTGACTTATGTGACCTTAGGGGAAGCCACAAGGAATGTACTTTAATTGATGACCAATTTTTCAAAAAATAATAATCAACCACCCACTGATGAAAATGCTCAAGGGATTGTGGCATAATGATATTCCCCATTTTCCATAATGATTCCCAAATTAAGTGATGTTGCAAATTTTCCCAATGCATCTATCTCACCATTTACTGCCCTCTTGATATGAAAGAGAGAAACCTTATGAAATTGAGATAAAATATTCTTGATTTGTACAGTAATTCCTTGAATTTGGTGCCCTCTAGGGTTCATCTAGGTAATTACTGCCCAGATGATTAACAATGAATCCCCAAAGTCTGACAAGGTCCTAATTCCATATTTTCTAGTGATGTTGATCCTACACCACAATGATAAGGCTTCAGATTGTTTGTCACATTCCCTAGGCCCCAATCATAATGCACAATCGTATTCCCCTAGGATCATGGAGGCTACCCCCTACACCTGCCACCCTTGTATTGATATTGTTTTTATTACACATCCTCATTTTCTATTACAAAGATTAAGTCTAACTCATTATAGTGCATTGTTGATTAACATCATTTGGTTTGTACTAACACCATTTTCTTTAAGAAGAAGAAAAATGAAAGGAAGTGTGCTTCTGTTGTTTCTATTTTTCTATTGATCTTTCAGTTGAGTTTGGTTTCTCTAGAAATGTGATTGGTCTATATCACTTCTTTTTGAATGTTGGATATCGTTCTTTGTGTTTTGAGCTATTAACTACTCTTGTTTCATTGTTGATATTGAACAATGAAGAAAGGAAGATAAGCTAGGGAAGTGTGTACAACAATATTCTATCAAAGAAAATTAAATGACATGAAAAGGTACTTTGGTAAAGTTTTAGTGGAAATAGGCTCAGAGAGTTGTTGAAATTGAAAGAAAACTTATATACTTAATGCATAATTAGTAATCTAATCCTTAAAAAAAATTGTCATTGCAATTGATGAGTCACATAGAATTATATTATCATTATTGTATACTTCTATGTAAATTATGTCTCAAATAGTTATGTGTGAAGAACTGTTAATGTTAAATGTTAGCCTTGTAGTGTTAAATGATTTAGTAGTTTATGGAATAATTGATAAAATTATTCTATTTTAGACTCTAATAGTTTCCCCCCATTGAATGAAATGTAACTTAAACTTTTGTAATTTTTTAATACTCTGAAGACAAATAGATTAATTCATAAAATTTTACCATGTATGAGCATTAAACTATGTTAATGTTTGGGACTATTATTGACCAGGTAAAGTCTTTACACCTAATATAGGAAACCTTAATCCAAGACATAACTTTGGGATGAATTTTCTTAAAAGACGAGTGCATATAATGACCCAACCTAACTACCCCTACTTGATTGGTGAGTGATGACATCAATATTAACATGAGAAATAAATGAAGCTTATGCAAAACCCCTTGTTAAAGCTTAAGTGAATGATTGTTTATGTTGATATGTTCTTCAAATAAGTGATTATTTAGAATGTTATTCATTTGATTATGTGGATACTAACAATTGACTAATGGTGATGGTATATAACATGGGATGAATAAGCTTGGGATCGTTTAAGTTCTCTAAAAAAACATATCAATACCACTATACCTTCATGAGGGCCCATCTTAAGGAAGGGGTTTGTAGCATCTTGCCACATGGATTAGGGACTGGAGTCTAACACAACCTTCAACCCTTTAAAGTCACTCTTTATATTGATGAATATAGGTTATGAAAGCAAGGACAATCTTCTTGATTTGCATGTCTTCTTGAGTTAGTTGGGACTTGCTCGTTTGATTGAAACTTGTCCTTTGCTATAGTAATGTGCCCTAGCATTATAAGTATTACTAGGTGCATTTTGGGATGGTTAAGTAATATTATATGTCTGGCATTGTATTATGAAATGGTATTGTATTCACACCCAAGTATTGCACGGTATTATGAAATGGTATTGTATCCATGCCCACTTGGCATGAGGCATGCAATTATAATATTTTTATTTGGAGGGTGATTATTTTTATTTGGAGGGTGATTAAAATAAGATAAGGGGGAATTTGAGGATTCAATAAAGTGTTTTTTGAAAAATAAGAAAAGTTAAAAAAAGTATGGGTGAAAGTCTAATTTACATTTTTTGAGGGGGTTTGTTAAAGTTGTTAATGACATATATTACTATGTGATTTATTTTAAAGAAAAACAAATTGAATAAATCTTGATAAATAATGAAATGTATTGTTAATTTAAAAAAAATATATTAATTAATAATAAATAAAATGTGGATTATAGAATAACATGTATTTACAAATTTCTCCTTATTTTTGAAAATATGATTAATTATTTTTCCAGAAAACTCAAGTTGAGAAAATTATTTCCATTTATTACTATTTTAGCATAAATTAACTTAAAATAATTATAAAGGGAACACCATTAAGAATTAATGACCTCACTGAAAGAAAAAATTACATCTCATTTAAAGTATTATTGAATCTACATTTCATTATTTTATTTTATTTATTATTTATAAATTTGAAATAAAGAAATAAGAAAAATAATTCATGGTAATTTGATTATACAATGTTTTTTATAATAAACAAGTGAAAATTAGCATCAAAGTTGTGTATACATGCTTCTTAGAAATCTTTTAACGTAATAGTTGTATATAGTTTAAAGCTAAAAACTAAGGTATTTATGAAGCACTTAGATTTATAATATTGTATTACTTGTGTATAGTCTATAAGCAAAAGAGAAGAGACAATGGCTATTCCATAGCTTTAAAATTTGAAGTAGAATTGGACAGATTTAGATCTTAGAAACTATTGATAATGTTATAAGTATAAATTGAAGTTTGCAAAACTTTTCTAAAATAAATTGATGGGTCATTCAACATATAAAAGGACTAAAACATTAATTATTTATGTTTTTAATAATAATAATGTTTTTAATGTCGGCTAGGTGTAGGATAGTAGGTGACCCATCAAAACCTGAGGGGACAAAAAATGCAACTATGTTAAGGGTTGGTGTGGCTAAGGCCGGAAACTAGCAAACAAAAAAAATTAATAATAATATTTTTTTTTTCATTAAACTTATAAATAGAAAGAAAAATAAGGTAATAATTTAATTTGTTTCATTTTTTTTTATTAACTATACCATCTAATTTATCAAATTTATATATCTTAATGCCAAAGAAAACTTCGGTAACAAATTCTAATTATAGAATCAATACACTAGTTTTACAATGTTATAATAAAAATAATTTGGAAAGTACTCATAGTATCCATAGATAATAAAAAATTGAAATTTTAAGCTCATGAAAAAGGAAAAAGATATTCACAATTGTCCTACTACATTAAAGAAGGGTAATAGTTTCAAAACAACTAGTCCCTGCCTTAAGATTATGTTTTATAATTTTATTAAATTGATAAAAGAAATAAATGTTTTACCAAATTGCACAATTAAAATGACATAATATTATTTGCAATCTCCAACACATTGTTCAATTAGAAATGACACACTGCCTTAGCTAAAAACTAAAGCGCCAATAACACCAAAACATTGCACAATTAAAAATAACCTAAAGTCATTTGCAATTTCTGACCGATTACACAATTAAAACTAGATTCATAGGTAACCCCCAACCAATAAATTTATTTTCGATTATTCAAAAAGTTGTTAAAATTATAGAGAAATTGAGAGTGCATGTGAAAGCAAATGTCATACCTTCACTCTTTAATTAAGATTATTATCAATTTTTTAACATGTATTATAATAAGTTAGATTATTAATTTACTAAAATGAAATATTTTTTTAAAATGTATTGTTATAATTTTTTAATTATGTTGGATAGTGAGAAAAGAGGCACTATAAATACATGTGAATCATCTACCAAGAGGGATTGCCAAAAAAAAAACCCACCCTCACCAAAAATGCATATTATCATAACAATTGACATTACATTTTTAAGATAACCTAGATTATAAATTTTTTTTAAAACTCTAAAATTAAAAAAATGAAACTTTCACTTTGGAAAAAAAAAACCCTCAACCAAAATTGTTTGTTTTCATGACAACTAGCATTACATCATTGAAATGCATAGTCTCTATTTATTAATAAATCTTATGATCATGATCGGTTTGGTTAGAGGGTCTTGCAATCTCCTCTAATAGGCAATCTATGTAAACTTGCCATTGATCAATCCATGAACAATTTTTTAAAAATGATCACTTGATGAAAAACAAACACTTTAACGTAGAAAAACACTTTTCTATACAAATAAAATAATTTTTTAATTAAAAAAAACAATGAATAATCATAAAGTACACTTGTAGGTACAAATAAAATTTCATTATTTTGCACCCCATTTGAAATTCAAAATTAGAAACCGAATTGAAATTGGAAATTTAAAATGGGAAGATGCATAGTCATAAAATTCTATTTGACCTTTTATCAAATTAGGTTTAATTGATAAAAAAAATCCCAAGTAAAGACTTACTTCCCTATTTATGTAAGAGTTGTCAACTTTTCAAGTAAAAGTAAATTAGATAAAAAAAACTTCCCCAATTAAAGACTTTCTTACATATTTTAGGAATATATATCAACTTTTTAGATACAATTAATGAGTGATCTTCTTTATTAAAAAAATTCCAGTTTGAAATATTAAAATCCATTTCTAATTTAAACCTCTTAAAATTTTAGAACATTATTTCATCTAAATTGACTATTTTAAAACACCAAAGATCCATGTCTTTTAGACAATTACCTACTCATATAATGAATTTCAATTTTTGAAAACAATATAATAAACAAGCATAGTAATATGTGCTAAATACTAATAATAATACAAGTATTTATATGAAAATAGAAAAATAAAGCTCTAAGAAAGGAATGTACCAATATATATGGTTCTTTGGTTGATGACGACTCCTCGGATGATATGCTTGGTGACAATGTCACTCTGGTGGAGGAAGAGCCAGACTTACTGGTTTATCTGGGACTCAGCTTAGAGGACATTCCCTCTGCGCATAATTCCTCTTTTGTAAGAACTTCTCTATTGGACAACAGAAAGATTTAACTCTTCTAAATGTATATGGGCCCTGCCAGGAGTGCAAAGCCTTTTGGAATTCAATGGATGTTTATGGGTTATTGGCTCATAAAGATCTAATCATTGTTGGTGACATGAATTTTACTACATCTATGGATGAGGTGTGGGGTCTATCAGCACAAGGTGACTCTTTGGCCAGGTATTTCAAATCTCTTTTTATAAAGAACAACTTAGTGGATGTTGCCCCGATAGAGGCTGTGCCTACGTGGAGGAATGGTAGGTCCGGTGAAGATAGTATAGAAAAACGACTTGATCGCATTTATGTTGTAGAGGATCTCATTTCCTCTACATTGAGGTATAGATCCTGGGTTGAATTTCCTTTTCTGTCTGATCATGCACATGTTCTCCTAGAGTTTGGAGTTGGGATTTTGACGATAGCCTATCCTTTTAAATTTAATCCGGTTTGGATGAACGACGACTCCTTTGCTAGGTTGGTTCGGGAAGTTTGGAATGATCCACGTCTTCATCTTATTATAGGTTCTCAATGGAGATTGGTTGGGAAATTGTCTCCTTTAAAATCTCGAGTAAAGGTGTGGGCCAGGAAGAAATGCCAGCAAGATCTTTTAGAATTGGAAAAGATCGAAGAAAATATTGATCTCTATCAGACTCAGTTGTCTTTGGGAGCTTGCCTTGATGTCCTGGTACACACTCTATACACTCTTGAGTCGGAGAGGAAGAATTTATTATTGGAGGAGGAAGAAAGGTGGCACCAGAAAAGCAGGGTGATTTTGATTAAAAGCGGGGATAAACACACTAAGTTTTTTCATCGATTTGCAAGCTTTAGAAGAAACAAAAAATATATTTGGGAGGCTAAATATGATAATGGGGATATTCATTCGGGTCAACAGGCCATTAAGGACGAAGCAATCAAATAATTCAAGTCTTTCTTCAGTGATACAGGTCAGAATCTTATACAGGATCATATTAATTCAGTCAGGTTGTTCACAAACTTTGTGACTGAGGACGATACTCTTTCTCTAGAAAAGGCTGTTACAAAAGAGGAAATTTATGAGATTCTTAGGGTTTTGCTAGAGACAAAATCCTTGGACCTGATGGATGGACCATTGAGTTTTTCTTTAACTTTTTGGGATGGTTGGACAAAATTTACTAGATATGGTGGA
This sequence comes from Picea mariana, assembly GCA_032191745.1. NCBI lineage: Eukaryota > Viridiplantae > Streptophyta > Pinopsida > Pinales > Pinaceae > Picea > Picea mariana. The sequence continues at coordinate 13,432 of JASDQU010308226.1, forward strand.
GGAATCTAGAGTCAGAGGGGAGGTTATCAGCTCGATTAACTCAACCTTCTTGGCCTTGATTCCTAAAGTTAATAAACCTTTTTTTTTAGTGACTTTTGGCCTATTGCGCTTTGTAACTTATGCTACAAGATCATAGCTAAAGTTATAGCAAATAGAATTCAACCAATCTTGTCCAGAGCTCTTTCTGAAGAACAATTTGGTTTTCTCAAAGGTAGACAAATACTGGATGCAGTTGGTACAACTTGGGAGTGTCTACACAGTATTAAAAATAAAAATTTACAAGCCATTATTCTGAAACTTGATTTAACAAAGGCCTATGATTGCATAAATTGGGACTTTCTAAGATTAATATTGCTACAAAGTGGATTTGGATTGCCAACAACCAACTGGATTATGGCCTGCATTACTTCAACTTCTTATGCTATATTGATAAATGGTGAGGCTTCCACCTTCTTCAAAAGCAGTAGAGGCCTGAGGTAGGGATGCCCGCTCTCGCCATTACTCTTCATTTTAGTTATGGAATCTCTTAGTATCTCCTTAAAGAAAGCACAAGATGAGGACTCACTCACGGGGATAAAGGTTTCTAGAATGCTAAAGTTTCTTCACTTATTATTTGTAGATGACAATCTTATAATTTCTAGAGCATCTCCTTCCGAATGGGATTTAATTCATTTTATTCTACTGTTTTCTGTCGGGCTTCTGGTTTGGTAATAAATATCCAAAAATATGTTTTCATGTATTCGAGAGTTCCTCTGGAATCTTTACAGTCTTTAAAAGATATAATCCCTTTCACAAGTAAATAGTTAACTGTTGGTTTTAAATATTTGGGTTATCAGATGAAACCAAATTGTTATAAGAAGGAAGACTGGAAGTGGCTTATCGACAAGTTTGAGGCTAGGTTAAATCATTGGTGTAATAAATGGCTCTCTCCAAGGGGGAGCCTAGTGCTAATTAAAGTTGTTCTAGAGAGCCTTCACGTTTACTAGATGACTCTTGCACATTTATCGATCTCGATTCTTCATAAGATACGGAAATTGAGTTTTACTTTCCTATGGTCAGGTAACAAAAACAAAAAGTGTTATCATTTATGCAGCTGGGTTTCAATTACTAAACCAAAAAATTATGGAGGATGGGGACTGCACAATGTGTTTGTTTTTTACAGGGCGTTGGCAACAAACACTCTATGGGGGGCTTTGATGAAGCCAGGATTGTGGCAAAGAGTGATCAAGGACAAATATATCCCACATGGAATTGTATTCTCATGGTTGAGTTCTACAAAAGCATTTTCATCCTTTGGTTCTGAGTCATGGAAAAATATCTGAAACACTTTACCAGTTATTCTTCATTGGATGGCCTGGAGACTAGGCTCGGGTCATTCAATTTCAGTTGGTCGGGATGCAATGCTGGATATGGGTCAGGAATTTTACTTATCACAGGATTCGATTAATTTTCTTAATCAAAAGAACATCCACCTATTATATCAGGCGAGTAGGGTATCGAACATAGGTTCGTTGAGTCAAAGCTAGTACCGCAGTGTTGAGTTGGGATTGGTAGCGGAACTTGTTGAGGAATGGGATACCTAGAGAAGGCATTTGATAGAGTCTGGTATTAACTTAGTTGATAGGCTGGATGAACTTATATGGACAGGAGGTGATATGTCAGGTCAAATCACAGTAAAAAGTGTCTATGAAGACCTATCAAACAAACTATGGAAATACAAGATAAGGGGATGGAGAAGAAATTTGTGGACTTGGGACTGTCCTCTCAAGCTAAAGCTATTTGTTTGGCTATAAGTTGAAAACAAAATATTAACATGGAAAAACCTACAGAAAAGAGGTTGGAAGGGGCCTGGTATGTGTTATTTGTGTAGACACAAAAGAGAAACAACCAATCATATTTTTATCAGTTGTGTTTTCACCATTACTGTGTGGGAATAATTTAAAAACGTGTTAAAGTTAAATCATGGATGGAATGGAAATTCTTTGGTTGAATGCTTCCAAAACTGGGCTTCTCAGAACTCCAATTTATAAGCTCTCCCTGCATTTATTTGCTGGAATATATGGCTAGATAGAAATAAATCACTCTTTGAGGGAAAAATACCATCTATGTAGTGAATTGTCTACATTGTTTTAGGAGTTGTGGGATTGATGGGGAAAAACTCAAAAGTTTCTAATCCTAGGATTTCCTCTACACTCCTTCTTGAGGATAAAATTCTTGCTTGGTTTGACGGGGTTGCACAACAAAATGGTTCTCTCTCTGTGTTGGAGGAGTTTTAAAGATTGACGATCACTCAGAATATAGATGGACATTAAACTGTGAAAGGGGTACAAACTCCAAGGCTGAGCTCATGGGAGCATGGGCAACATTAACCCTTTCTACAAGAATTTCTATTTATGAGTTATTTGTCTTGGGGGATTCCAAGATCGTCATTGATTGGCTCAATAGAAAGGGATCTATTTTGGTGGCCAATCTAGATGGTTGGAAGGAAAGAATCATTGATCTCATTCCTCTCTTCAAATCAATTACTTTTGCCCACATCTATAGAGAAGAAAACAAGGAGGTTGATCTCTTGTCAAAAAAGGCTCTTCACCTTTTCCAAGGACAAATTTCATACAATCATTGGGTGGATGGCCAAGAGGGCCCAACTCTCTTTAAGTTTTTAGAGTCTACTTCAGTACTAGTTTTTTTGGGTCTGTTGAATAGATGTTCTCCTCTTTGATAGAGAGGACTTTGGTGAAGTATAGTTTTTTTTTTGGTGGGTTGGTTTCAATGATTCCTATGAGTTGATTTTTGTATAGACAACTCCTCTTCTTGAATATTAGAAGGAAGTCTTGGTCAGTTTGAGCACTGATATAGTTTTTTTTGGTGGGTTGGTTTCAATGATTCCTATAATATGATCTTTGTATAGACAACTCCTCTTCTTGAGTATTAAAAGGAAGTCTTGGTCAGTTTGAGCACTCATATATAAAGTGAAATTTTTTCTGGAAAAACAAACAAATTATCCCATATTCAAATGAAAATACAAAAAAGAAAACATCCAATTGCATGTTTTTAGGAAAAATACTTTAATCGTTGACAAACTTGAACTGAACTGCATTGAACTGTTGCTCCATTTTATTTCTCCAAACTTTTTAAAAAGTGCACACTATCAAATATGTTTGAAAATCTAAATTATTCTTTAAACATTAAAACTTATATATATATATATATAAGTTTCCTCCTGTTTTGTGTTTTATCTCGTGCTTTACTGATGAAAGATCGTTTTTTTGTGCATACAGGACGGTGTCCATTGTAGACTTTTTATTCGACATACAAGTTTTTGATGCTACAGGATACGATTTATTTCAATCACATTAATTATTACCAGCGTGGTTTCAAATTAATAAACAATTGTTTTAAAGTTTGCACATATATAACACTATTGTAACAATTTACATTTATATATTTTAAACTTTGCATTTATATATTACATTATTGTAAAATTTACATTTATATATTAATAACACTTTATTTATTAATAAGTAGATTAATACATAATAATATTTTATTAATAATATTATAGTTATTAATAATAATATTAATAGAACTTTATTAATAATCACATTAATACATAATAATATTTTATTAATAATATTATAGTTATTAATAATAATATTAATAAATTAATCATTATACTATGTATAATTGATTAATTTATGTTATTGGTAATAATTAATAAACATTAATAATATTATTAATATTTTATTGTTATTATATATAATATATTAATAAATATTAATTTATTAATATTAATAATAATTAATTATATTATTAGTTATTATTATTGTAAATAATTAATTATACTATACAAGTTGTATTTTAAGGTTATGCAAGTATATTATTCATACATATCCTTTTTACAATAGTTATTAATTAGTTTTAATAATTAATAATGTCAACAATAATGTATTAATAATATATTAAGGTTAATGATTTTTAGGGTTAGGGTTATTAGAAATTGGGTTAGGGTTATTAGGGTTAGTGTTAGGGATAGACTATGGTTAAGATTATTCTTATTAGAGTTACAATTAGAGTTATTTGTATTAGGATTTATTTTATAATAATAAGAAATCAATTTAAATAATAATAATTTAATTTTAATCCACTTGAATTGTAGATATATCTAATTTTGAAGAAACATTGTAAATTTGTAAATATATTTAATCTTGAAAAAGAATGTAATTTTTTATATTTAATTTTCTAAAAATATTTATCAATAGAATAATAGAAAKAAACTATGTTTTTATTTTTTTATAAATTAAAAATTTCTATATGTTTAAAAATATTTATATAAAAAAAATGTAACTATATATTACATAACTAAAAATATAATTCTTATGGTTATAAATGATCATAAAACTATTCCTTATTTTAATGGTTTGAGATTATGGTTTAACAATTAAAATCGATGAAAAATATATAAAAATTATATATGAATGTATAATGGTCATAGTTTATATCATTGTGTAATGTGTACACTGTATTATCCATGTGTGGTGTACTTAAATGTCCTTATAACAATAATAAATCATCATCAAATTTCAAGTATAGTTCATCATCTACAAAGTTCAAGTTGATTTGCTATCAAGTAAAAATCATCATCTCTAAACTTAAATATGATTTGCAATCAATGTCCTTAGAACAAGTATGATCCTAAGTTTTCTTCTATGTAATACATCATATGAGTTCAAATTTTGTACCTTTCTGACAAAGGAAAGAATTTTCTATATTTAAAAATAAAACATGGCCAAAACTTCACTTTTATAATATTTCAAACATAAACCAACCTTGTCATGTGATAAACATAACCCGACATTCCAATTTGAAAAACAAAATCGGACGTTGCAACATGAGAAAAATAGTTATGTTGCAATGTGACGAACATAGTAGTACCACAATTTGACAAACATATCAATGTCACAATGTGATGAACATTACACTATCATCGCAATGTGATGAAAATAACCCCACCATTGCAATGTGATGAACATAGCCATATTGTGAGAATGTGATGAACATAGCCTCATCATCACAATGTGATGAAAATAACCTCATCACTACAATGTTCTACAAATATCCTAAATTCATAATGTGAGAAACATTTCCAATTGTTGTAATGTAATGAACATAACCCATTGTTTCAATGTGAAGTACAAAAACCAATGTCGTAATGTGACAAACATAGACCGACATTGCAATGAGATGACCATTTCCCAACATCGCAATGTGACGAACATAGTAATGTCACATTCTGACAAACATAGTAATGTGGCAATGTGATGAACATAGCCCTATCGTCGCAATGGACAAACATAGCCCCATCACCATAATGTGACAAAAAATAGCCATATTGTCACAGTGTGATGGACATAACCTCGTCGTCTCAATGGGATGAGCATAGCCTCACCACTGCAATGTGATACAAATATCCTAATGTCATAATGTGAGAAACATTTTCACATGTTGCAATGTGAGGAACATAACCCATTGTTGCAACGTGAGGTGCACAATTCAATGTCGCAATGTAATGTATGAAACCCTATGTCGCAATGTGACAATCATAGCCTAGCATTGCAATGATATGACCATTTCCCAACATCAGAATGTGATGAACATAGCCATATTGTCACAATGTGATGAACATAGTAGTGTCATATTCTGACAAACATAGTAACGTTAGTGTCATCACATTCTGACAAACATAGGAACGTCGCAATGTGATGAACATAGCCCTGTCATCGCAATGTGACGAATGTAACCCCATCATCACAATGTGACGAATGTAACCCCATCATCACAATGTGACAAAAAATAGCCATATTGTCACAGTGTGATGAACATAGACTCATTGTCACAATGTGATGAACATAGCCTCAACACCACAATGTGATACAAATATCCTAATGTGATAATGTGAGAAACATTTCCACATGTTACAATGTGATGAACGTAACCCATTGTTGCAATGTGATGTACGCAACACAATCTTGTAAAGTGACAAACATAGCCTAACAATGCAATGAGATGACCATTTCCCAATATTGCAATGTGATGAACATAGTATTGTCACATTATGACAAACATAGTAATGTTGCAATGTGATAAACATAGTCCTATTATCGCAATGTGACGAATGTAGCCCCATCATCGCAATGTGATGAAAATAGCCATGTTGTCGTAGTGTGACGAACATAACCTCATCATCACAATGTGATGATCTTATACACAAAATTACCACCATTTCTATTCTTCAAGCCTGATATTTATCTAAGACAAAACTTAAAAAATGAGTTACAATTAAGTGATGACTTATAAGCCAATTTAGGTAATCATAACTCATTGTTGAAATGTGAGGTACACAACCCAATGTCACAATGTAATGTATGAAACCCAATGTCACAATGTGACAAACATATCCTAATAGTGCAATAAGATGACCATTTCCCAACATCGATATGTGATGAAGATAGTCATATTGTCACAATGTAATGAACATACTAGCGTCACATTCTAACAAAGATAGTATGTCACAATGTGATGAACATAGCTCCATCATCACTATGTGACGAATGTAACCCTATCGTCACAATGTGAAGAAAATAGCCATATTGTCACAGTGTGATGAACATAGACTCGTTGTCACAATGTGATAAACATAGCCTCATCACCACAATGCGATACAAATACCCTAATGTCATAATCTGAGAAACTTTTCCACTTATCGCAATGTGAAGAACGAATCCCATTGTTGCAATATGATGTATGTAGTTCCCAATGTCACAAAGTGTCAAACATAACCTAACATTGCAATGAGATGACCATTTTCCAACATTGCAATGTCATGAACATAGCCCACTGTCAGTGTGTGACAAACCTATTCTAATGCCGTATTGTGACAAAAAAAAATGATGTCACAATGTGATGACCATAACCTTATGATGTCATATCCTTATACGATGAGCATACAATGTGACAAACATAACCATATTGTCACAATGTGGTGAACATAACTATGGTTGACCTTGGTTGATGATGCACATATGACATTTATGTTCATCACATAGCTACGTTTTACTTAAATGTCATGTCATTGCCATGTGATGAACATAGCCCCGTCATTGCAATGTGACATAAAAATCAGGTCATTATAATGCGATGCAAATATACAAAGTTGGGTCATAATGTGACGAACTATGTCCTCTCATTGCAATGTGATGCACATAGCCTTATCGTCACAAAAAATGTCTTATTGTCACAATATGATGAACACATGACATTTATGTTCATCACAAAACCATACAAAATACAATGAACATACAACATTTATGTTCATCACATAGCCACTTTTTACTTAAATGTCCTATCGTTGCAATGTGATGACCATAGTTGTGTCATTGTCGATATGTGACAAACAATACCCTGTCATTGCAATATTATGAACATTTCCCTGTTGTCACAATGTGACGCAAATATCCAATTGTCATAATGTGATGAAAATATATTGTACTCATAATGTGACGAACATTGCCCGACTGTTGCACTATGACATACTTAACCATATTGTCACAATGCGATGAACATATTCTTATACAATGAACATACAATGTGACAAACATAACCATATTGTCACAATGTGATGAGAATAACTATGGTTGACCTTAGTTGATGATGGAAATATGACATTTGTGTTCATCACATACCCACTTTTTACTTAAACTTTATGTTGTCACAATGCGATGAACATACTCGCATCGTCGCAATATCCCTGTCGTTGTCAATATGTGACAAACACTATCTTATTTTCCCAATGTTATGAAGATAGCCATGTCATTGCAATGTGACAAAAATATCCAATCTTCATTATGTCATGCAAATATCTTATCCTTGCAATGTGACAAACATTGCCCCGCCATCGCGTAGTGACGGACATAACCATATTGTCACATGTGATGAACATAACATTATACGATGAAGATACCATGTGACGAAGATAACTATATTGTTGCAATGTGACAGACATTAGTATGGTTGACGTTGGTCTACCATGACCATGGTTTATTGTGATTGACCATGGTTGAAAATGGTTAACCATGTTAGAAAGTTGTTTTCCATAAATGACCATGGCTAGCAATAACCATATTGTCGCAATGTGACAAACATAACCATATTGTTGCAATGTGACGAACATAATATCATCATCACAATCTATTGAACATAACCATGTTGTCACAACGTGATGAGCATAGCCTCCTCATGCAAATATCAGGTCGTCATAATGTGACAAACAATGTCTTGTCATCACAATGTGATGATCATAGCCATGTTGTCAAAATCAATGTCATTTCATTGCAATGTGATGAACATACAACATTTATGTTCATCACATAGTCACCTTTTACTTATATATCCTGTTGTCAAAATGTAATGAACATAGCCCCCTCATTGCAATATCCTCATCGTCATCAACATGCGACAAACAATATCTTGTCGTCACAATGTTGTCAACATAGCCCCATCGTCGTAATGCAATGCAAATATTTGTCTCACATAATGTGATGCAAATATAATATCATCCCAATATGATGAACTTAGCCCTTTCGTCGTACTGTGAAAAAAGTAACCATATTGTCACAATGTGATGAACATATTCTCATCGTGGATATGCCATGAACACAGTGTCATCGTCACAATGTGATGAAAATATCTAATCATTATAGTTATGACCATAAGAAACTATAATCATAGTTAGCCATTGTAAACCATGGTCATTTTCAATAAATGTATAGATACTTTAATAATGTATTATTAATGTATTATTAGCTTATCAATGTGTTTATTAAGGTATTACTACTTTAATAATGTATTTATTAATGTATTATTACTTTAACAATGTATTAATTAATGTATTATTAGCTTATTTATGTGTTTAGTAAGGTATTATTACTTTAATAATGTATTTATTAATGTATTATTACTTTAACAATGTATTAATTACATTATGCAATTAATGTATTAATACTTTAATTTATAAATTAATAGATTGTAATATTATATTGTTAATGTATTAATAATTTAATAATGCTTTACTAAATACATTAAGTTTAATGTATTACTACTTTATTATTATTAATTATTATTAATGTATTATTAATGTTGTCTTTATTATTGTATTATACTTCTATAAATGCACATTTACATAAATGTGCATTTATGGAAGTTGGATTTTGTATATGCACATATATGGAAGATGACTTCTATATATGTGCATATACAGAAGCACACATATAAGGAATCCAACTTCTGTAAATGCACATTTACATAAATGAGCTTCATATGCAGGTTTCCTTTCATATATGTGCGCTTCCGTAAATCTGATTTTAGAAAGCGGACAAATGCCTAAATGTGCATATACGAAACGACGTGAATTTACAGAGGTTGGCTTCCATATATGTTCATATACAAAAGATGACTTTCGTAAATATGCAATTACGGAAGCTGACCACTTCTATAGATTTGCATTTATGGAAGCGTGCATATAGAGAATCCAACCTCCTTAAATGCACATCTACAAAATCTATTATTTACAGAAGTTGTATTCTATATATGTACATGTATGGAAGCCTTTTTCTGTAGATGCGCATTTATGGAAGTGGCTTCTGTATATGTGCATTTATGGAAGTTGGTCACTTTTGTAAATGTTCATTTATGGAAGTTGACTTACATATAATTGCATATACTGAAGTTGACCACTTTGGTATATGCACATACATAAATGAGTGCATATACGAAATATGACTTATGTAAATGTGCATTTACGAAAGCCAGCTTCTGTATATGTGCATTTACGGAAGCCAGCTTCCGTATATGCGCATTTACGGAGGTTGGCTTCTGTATATGCATGCTTCCATATATGCACATTTTTGGAAGTGGTCAGCTTCTGTAAATTCACATACAAGGAAGCACGCATATACAATAGCCAACTTCCATAAATGTGCATTTACGGAAATGTCAAGCTTGAACGTAAATGGAAATTTATAGAAGTGGCTTTCGTATATGCATATTTACGGAAGTTGGACACTTTCGTAAATACACATTTACGGACGTTGGCCTTCCATAAATGTGCATTTATGGAATTTGAATTTTGTATATGCGCATAGAGATCATATACAAAATCCAACTTCCGTAAATGCACATTTACAAAATCCAACTTCCATAAATGCACATTTACATAAGGCGTCTTCCATATATGCACACTTTAATATATGCACATTTATGGAAGTGATCAACTTCCGTAAATACGGATTTACGGAAGCTGGCCACTTCCGTAAATATACATATACTAAAGTGCACATATACTAAATCCAACTTCTGTAAATGCACATGATATACGAAATCCAATTCCATAAATGTGCATTTATGAAAGCCAACTTCCATAAATGCGCATTTACAGAAGGAAACTTTCATAAATTTGCATTTATGGAAGGTGGTCACTTTTATAAATATGATTTACGGAAGATGAACACTTTCATAAGGGTGATTTCAAGCTAATGATGGTCTCTCATGACACGTTAGTGGCAATGCAAACTTGGAAAAACAACAATCTATTAAATTAGAGGGATTATCCAAGGTACTTTTACAATGAATTTGAATATAGTGTAAGAAGATGAAATGTAGGAAATTGAATTAGCTTTCTGAATATACATCTTTTATTCATAGACATTGTGAATAACAATGTCAAATTTTATTTCTTCTAACAGTGGTCAGCTTCTGTATATGTGCATATGGAGAAGAAGATCAAATGGCATATACGAAAGGTGGCTCACAATGTCAAATTTTATTTCTTCTAACAATGGTCAGCTTCTATATATGCGCATATGGAGAAGAAGATCAAATGGAATATACAAAAGGTGGCTTCCATATATTTTCATATCTAGAAGTGGTTGGCTTTTGTATATGCGCATATACGAAAGATGACCACTTTCATATATGCGCATATATGGTCCAAGTGGTCATATATGGGCATACACGAAAGTGGTCTAATTTTGTATATGGTATAGGAAAATCGGTTGACTTCTATATATGTGCATATATGGAACTCACCTTTCATATATGGGCATATATGAAAGTGGTCGACTTTTGTATATGCACATATATGAAAGTAGACCAATTTCATATATGTGCATATACAGAATATAACCACTTCTTTATATGTGCATAAACGGAAGTGGGCAGCTTCTGTATATGCACGTAAATAGAAGTCATCCACTTCTGTATATGTGCATATATGGAATCCTCCCACTTCTGCATATGTGCATATACAAAAGATGACCACTTCTATATATGAGCATATACGGAAGTCACCTTTCATATATGTGCATATACAAAATCAAGCCACTTCTCTATATGCGCATATACATAAATCGACTGATTCCATATATGCGAAGGTGGATTTTGTATATGCACATTTACGAAAGTGGTCAACTTACGTATATGCGCATATATGAAAGTCGACCACTTTCGTAAATGTATATATATATATGAAAGCCACCTTCCGTATATGTGCATATACGGAAGTGGTCAGCTTCCATATATGGATATATATATAGGAGTCAGTGTACGAAAGTTGGCCACTTACATATATGTTCATATACAAAAATTGTTGACTTCCATATATGCGAATATACAGAATCCAACCACTATCGTATATGCACATATACGAAAGGTGGTTTCCGTATATGAGCGTATATGGAAGCCAACCACTTCCGTATATGTGAATATATGGAAGTGGTCAGCTTCTGTATATGCACACATATGGAAGTGGCTAACTTTTGTATATGTGCATTTATGGAATCCACCTTCTGTATATGCCTTAATGGTTGACTTCCATATATGCGCATATACGGAAGCATGCCATTTCTGTATATGTGCATATACGAAAGTGGTTGGCTTATGTACATGTGCATATATAAAAGCCTTCCCTATATTCCTTAATGGTCGACTTTTGTATATCTGCATGTATGGAAGCCGACCACTTCCTTGTATGTGCATATATGGAAGTGGTTGGCTTATGTATATGCGCATATATGGAATACGATCAACTTATGTATTTGTGCATATATGGAAGCTGAACAACTTTGGTATATGTGCATATACGAAATTCGGCCACTTATGTGTATGCGCATATACAGAAGCCAACCACGTCCATATATGCACATATATGGAAGTGGTCGGCTTCTGTATATGCACATATACAGAAGTAGTTGAATTTCATATATGCGCATATACGGAAGCCAACCAATTCCATATATGGTCATATACGTAATTGAAGCGATTTTGTATATGTGCATATACGGAAGCCGACCACTTCCATATATGTGGATATATGGAAGTGATGAGCTTCCGTATATGCACATATATAGAAGTGGTCGACTTCCCTAAATGAGCATATACAGAAGTGGTCGACTTTCGTATATGGTTGGATTCTGTATATGCACATATACGAAAGTGGTCATCTTCCACATATGAACATATATGAAAGGTTGCTTCCGTATATGTGCATATACAAAAGTGATTGAATTTTGTATATGTACATATATGGAAGTGGTCAAATTTCGTATATCTTCATATACAAAATTCAACACATATATGGAAACCACCTTCCATATATGTGCATATACGAAAGTGGTTGGATTCCCTATATGAGCATATACAAAAGTCGACCACTTCCATATATGTGCATATAGGGAAGTGGTTGACTTTTGTATATGCACATATAGGAAGTGGCCGACCTTTGTATATGTGCATATACATAAATTGTTGGATTACTGAGGGGGGGGTGAATCAGTAATAGAACAATAATTTTTTTTAACCACAAAATGCAAGTATTATATCAATGTAGCATTATCATCCAATAGTTGCAGAGTAAATAAACAACAAACAAATGATCAATCATACACATACATAGTACACCAGTGTTTTTACGTGGAAAACCAAACCGGGAGAAAACCACATAATGTTTTTTCTTATATGTCTTTAATAATTACATTCATTGGAAGCACTAACTTCCTTTTTTTTCCAGATGCAACTGGAAGGAGGCTCCAACCCCCTAGTTTCTCAGGCTACAACCCGAGGGAATCTCCAACTCCCCAATTCTCTGGCTACAACCAGAAGGAGGCTACAACCCCCTATGTTCTTTGGATACAACCTAAAGATGGCTACAACCACCTTTCCTTGCCCCGTCCAACCGCCCTGACATGGAAGTAGAATGATGGAATCAGTGTCACACTATCACTATGAGATATATTGTTGTAAACCTGTACCAATCAACCTGTAATCAATCTGTACCAATAACCTGTGCCAACATGTACCATAAATCAAACCCGTACCTCAACCTATACCATAAACAAATGCATCAACTATGCACCAAACCTATACAAATAACATGTCACAATAACTTGTCCAAACAGCCTGTAATCAACCTTTACCATAAACAAGTGCATTAATCATGCACCAACCTGTACCTCAACCATTACCATCAACGAGTGCATCAACCATGCACCAAATTTGTACCAATCATGCATCAACTACACATCAACTATGTCTCATCAATATGTACCAACATCATTAGCCATACACCTCATGTATGTGCCAACACATCAACTACTTGTCTCAACCATGTACCCAACATGTACCTCAACCATATACCAAAGACATACACCAATATAACCATCAAAAGTTATTTAACAATTCATCACTCTATCCATAAACCCTTACATCAAACTATGTGCCACAACCTCAATGTTATGTAGCCTCAAGCTAAACCAACAACTTCAACAACACATCACAACCAAAAGACCAATACCCATATGCCAAATACCAATTGTATCCCTCAACAAATCTGATATATGCAGCAATACTAAACATCCAATACCATCTCAAGAGCTAAACCCTAGCTCACAAAACCTACCTCAAACAAGATGTGCCATATCTCTCATAAATATACCCCAACCATGTTGTTACCACGATTTTTTTGCTGCACTTTTTTTGCAGCACTTTTTCTGCCACAATTTTTTTGCTATGATTTTTCTGCTTCACTTTTCTACTGTGATTTTTCTGTCGCACTTTTTTTTTTCCGCACTTTTCTGCCACAATTTTTGTGCCACACTTTTCCTGCCACACTTTTCCTGCCGCACTTTTCTCTATCAATAATACTTGCCCAAAATAAATTTTCACAAAAATANCTTCTAAAATCTCTTAAACCACTTTCTTTATTTGAGGGAGTTCTCCATTAACTTTATTATTTAAATAATTTCTTTTGCATCATCTTTGACTTATAGTACACTCATCACTTCACTTTATTATTTAAATAATTTCTTCTTTGCAAACACTTTGACTACTTTGACCTTTTAGGGCTTCTAGATGACTTATGAGGGTTCTTCAACTTCACATGGCCATAACTCTCTAACCGTGAGGAGTTATGTGGCGTTTCGCATACCACCGAAAATGACTTGACATGTACTATCCATCTAGAATAGTTTTACCTACAAATATATCAAAACTCTTACCATTATCCATAAAACAAAATTGGGTCCATTAACCAATGAAAACAAACCCAATTAATCAACAATCTCCCCCTTTGGCATACAACATTCTGATGCAATACTGAAGTCATATCACTCATGATCTTCATGTGACCTTCTCTCCCCCTAGAACCATTCCTCTGTGTTATGCATCTAATAAAGCTCTCCCCCTTTGACATCAATGAAAATGGTATCTTTTCATCCGGGGCTACTCCCCCTAACTGAAATATTTCTCAAACTAGTCTCTAAACCTAAATTTTCCTCTTTATGGTACTTCCTCATGTAAATATAAGACATATAATATAATCATTCATTTTGAGTAGAAATTACTCTAAGTCTCTAGCGAAGATACTCAAAGGATTCCCATGGAAGCGGTTTTGTAAAGATGTTTTCCACTTGTTCTTTTGTGCCTACATATACTCTGATGTTCTTCTCTACAACTTGTTCCTGTAGAAAGTGATATTTTATTGGAATGTTCTTCATCTTGGAGTGTATCACTGGGTTCTTTGAGATACTGATGACACTTGTATTATCACAATAGATTGGAATGGGCTCATCATACTCAACTTGTATATCTGTCAGAGTTTGTTTCATCCATAGAACGTGTGTACAACATCCTGCTGCTGCAATATACTATGCTTCGACTGTAGATAAAGATATTGATGATTGTTTCTTTCTTAGCCATGAAAATAAACATTCACCTAAGTAGAACCCTGCTCCACTGGTTCTTTGTCGATTATCAATGCAACCTGCCCAATCTGCATCTGTATAGGCAAAAAGTGATAGATCCTTTCCTTTTGGATACCATAATACAAACTCTTATGTTCCTTTGAGATATCTAAATATCCTCTTCATTGCTAAGACATATGTTTCCTTTGGTGTTGTTTGAAATTGCTCCACCTGTCCAATTGCCTGCATTACATCTAGTCTAGATGTTGTCACATATAGTAAGGTACCAATCATTGACATGTATTGCCTCTGGTATGTATACTTTGAATCATCATCTTTTCTCAACTTGTAACTGGGTTGCATAGGAGTGGTAACTGGTTTGCAATATTCCATTCTGAACCTCTTTAGCATTTCTCTGATATACTTAGTTTGAGAAATAAAAATTCCTTAGTCTCTTTGATGTATATGAAGACCTAGAAAGAATGATAGTTCTCCGAGTAATGACATTTCAAATTCATTATGCATATCCTTTGCAAATTTCCATCTTATCCTGTCATCAATACTTCCAAAAATGATATCATCAACATAAACTTCAATTAATAAAATACCATCTTGAGTTACCTTGATGTAGAGGTTGTTGTCTGCACTTCTTTTTCTGAAACCTACCTGTTGTAGATATTTATCCACTCTAGAGTACCATGCTCTAGGAGTTTGTTTTAGACCATACAAGGCCTTCTTCAATTTGCACACGTAATCTATGTTCTCTGACAACTGAAATCCTTCTGGTTGTTTGATGTAGACTTCTTTTTCATCGTATGCTTCTTCTTCGTAAAGTTGTTCCATTGATTCATTTTCTTCTTCCTTTAATTCTTGTTCACCTGTTTGATCAATTGCTACATTGATGCTTTCCACAACTTTGTTCAACCTCATATTGTAACACTTGTATTCTTTCCTTGTACTTGAGTAACCAAGAAGTACTCCTTTGTCCACACGAGAGTCAAAATTTCTCATTCTTCCATCTTCTCTTTTGATGTAGCATTTGCTTCCAAATACTCTGAAGTGCTTCACATTTGTTGGTCTTCCTTTCCATAGCTCGTAGGAAGTTTTTTCATTGTTGTTTCTGAGCATTACTCTATTTTGAATGTGAACTGATGTATGCACTGCATGTATCCAAAAAATATCTGTCAATTTTGAATCCATTAGCATTGTTCAATCCATTTCCTATGTAATTATCATCCATTATGATAATGTTCCTTTGTCTATGAACCACTCCATGAACCAATATATGAATCCATGCTCTCGTCCACTGTCATGTATCTATCCAAACCTACTAAGTGTTCTTATGAATCCATCTATGTCCATAGTTTCCAATGCTCTACTGCACATTGTCCATAATGTTGACCCATTTATCACTGTACTATCATGAAGTGTTCACTACTACAACTGATTGTACTTCTGCTAATGAATTCTCTAGATCTGTCTATTCAAACTCTGCAATATGCTCAAAGGATGGTTCTTTGTTTTGTCACAGCTATCGCATATACTCCCCCTGTCTAATATTCATGTTACCTAGGAGTCTCTAAGTCGAATGGATTAGAACAATTCTTTCTCTGATGCGCATTCATCATCATCTTCATTGGTAGATCCATCATCTCTCTTAGATTTGACTTCTTTCTTTCTATCTGTGGATTCAAATTTCACTACAATGCCTAAAAGTACAATCTCTTGAACTTGTTTCTTATTTACCCGTGCTTCTTTTCTCTCAATTGTTTTCCAAACCTTTATGTATCTGACATCTTTCTTTTTCTCTATAGAATTTTCTTCATCTCGTTTTATCGCCAATCTTGTGATATCTAGGACCTGGTCTTTGTTCACTTGTTTTTCATGTTTTCTTATCCATACTTTCTTACATATGATATCAGTGTTCTCTTTCATGGAAGTATCGATCATGCTTCTATAATCACTAGCTATGTGTCCATAGTTATGACATTTGTAACATTCAATGTTACGTGGGGCCACATAGGCATTTCTTTCTTGAACATTTCTTTTATAATCCCTGCAATTGGCAACCTTATGTCCAAAGTTAATATAATAAAAACAATGACCAAAAAAGAAATTTGCATACTTGGGAGTGAATGATCTTCTTTGTGGCCTAGTCCTTCTGAATTTTTTCCTTGACTGATCATAATCATGATTGAAGCTTTTTTGTGACTTGAACATGGATGGTCTTCTTGAAGATGTATCTTCAATAGTTTTCTTAGATTCTGGTTGACCATGATTCCTTCCTTTGAGTACTTCTGCATAACTCTTTCTATTTTATTCATTCTTCTTTTCTATCAACCTAGAGTGCTTCTCTTCATTCTTTATAACTAATGTGGATGTTTTTGTCTCTTCAACGTTCTTATTGAGCTTGACGATTTTAATTCTCAATGTGACAACTTCTTCTTCAAGATTCTCAACCTCTTCTTCTTTCTTCATTATCTGAGACTTCATGACTTCTTATGTTCTTTTCGCTTTTTCAAGTTGAATTTTTAATGTGATTATTTCTTTTTCAATTCATTTCTCTTCTTGATCAAACTTTGCCTCAAGCTGGTTTATATCGTTAGTTATTTCCTTAAGATGATATGTCAATATCTTCTCTCTCATTTCTGCTTCTTCCTTCTGTGTTTATATGTTGGCTTCCAAATACTTCTTTTGATATTCAAGATTTTCTTCGATCTTTCTAGATTCTTCTAGATGAGTTCTTAAGTTCTCAATTACCTATTCGGATTCTTAAAAAAAGTGAACACTTTCCATTTGTTTCCTCAATTATTTCTTGAGTGACTTGTTTTCTTCTCTTAGTTCATCTAAAGCACTAATCAATTCTGCTTCACAATTGTCTTCCTTTTCAATTAATTTTTCTGTCTCATTTCCTTCATGGCATTCTATTTCAATATGTCCATGTTTTTCACAATTAAAGCAAAACAACATACGTCTGGTGATTATGTACTCTTCATCCTCTAAATTTGTTTGAAATGGTGAACATAATTCTTCTTGATCTGTATCTGTATCTGTATCTTCTTTGGCATTTTCTAAATCTGCAATGGGTGAAGAATATATGTCATATAATGTATCCCAAAATTCATTGGCTGATGAACATTTACCAACCTTTTCTCTTACCAGATTAGATAATCCTTCCTAGATGAAATCCATTGCTATTTTTTTATTCTTCTTCAATTCCTTCTTGGCTGCAATCTTTGCCCTTTTTGAACTATCATATCTTGTAATGACTGATAGCCAAATATAATACCCATGTGACAGTAAATATACTTTCATCCTTCTACTCCATAGCTCATACTTTAAACCATTATGACCATTAAACAGTGGTACTCCATTCTCAGAATAATCCATGATCTCCTTCCAGTGGTTAAATTGTTTCATGAAAGAACCTGCTCTGATACCAATTGTTGGATTACTGAGAGGGCGGGTGAATAAGTAATAGAGAAATAATCCTTTTTAACCACAAAATGCAAGTGTTATATCATTGTAGCATTATCATCCAATAGTTGCAGAGTAAATAAAAAATGAACAAATGATCAATCATACACATACATAGTACGCCAGTGTTTTTACGTGGAAACCCAAAGTGGGAGAAAACCACA
Source organism: Picea mariana (assembly GCA_032191745.1). NCBI lineage: Eukaryota > Viridiplantae > Streptophyta > Pinopsida > Pinales > Pinaceae > Picea > Picea mariana. The sequence goes on from JASDQU010308226.1 coordinate 32,360, forward strand.
GAATGATTTTTCTTATATGTCTTTAAGAATTACATTCATTGGAAGCACCAAATTCCATTGTTTTCCAACTGCAACTGGAAGGAGGCTCCAACCCTTTAGTTTCTCAGGCTACAACCTGAAGGAAGTTTCAATTCCCCAATTCTCTGGCTACAACCTCCTAGTTTCTCAGGCTACAACCTAAGGGAAGCTCCAACTCCCCAATTCTATAGCTACAAATAGAAGGAGGTTAGAACCCCCTATGTTCTATGGATACAACCGAAAGGTGGCTACAACCACCTGTCCTTGCCCCATCCAACCACCCTGACGTAGAAGTAGAATGATGGAACCGGTGTCACACTATCACTGTGAGATATACTATTGTAAACCTGTACCAATCAACCTATAATAAACCTGTAACAACTTGTACCAATAACCTGTTCCAACATGTACCATACATCAACCTGTACCATAAACAAATGCATCAACCATGCACCAAACCTGTACAAATAATCTGTCACAATAACATGTCCAAACAATCTGTAATCAACCTGTAGCATAAACAAGTGCATCAATCATGCACCAACATGTACCTCAACCTGTACCATCAATGAGTCCATAAACCATGCACCAAATATGTATCAATCATGTATCAACTAGACACCAACTATGACTCATCGAGATGTACCAACATCATCAACTATACACCTCATGTATGTGCCAACTCATCAACTATTTGTCTCAACCATGTACCCAACATGTACCTCAACCATATACCAAAGACATACACCAATATAACCATCAAAAGTTACCTAACAATTCATCACTCTATCCATAAACCAAATACCATAAACCCTTACATCAAACTATGTGCCACAACCTCACATCACAACCAAAAGACCAATACTCATATGTCAAATACCAACAACAAAATACCAATTGTGTCCCTCAACAAATTTGATATATGCAACAATATTGAACATCCAATACCATTTCAAGAGCTAAACCCTGGCTTACAAGACATACCTTAAATAAGATGTGTCATATCTCTCATAAATAGACCCCAACCATGTTGCCGTGATTTTTCTACCGCATTTTTTTGCCACGATTTTTCTGTTGCACTTTTTCTGCCACGATTTTTTTGCTGTGATTTTTTTGCCACACTTTTTTTGCCGTGATTTTTCTTCCGTGATTTTCCTGCTACACGTTTTTGTCGTGATTTTTCTACTGCAATTTTTCTACCACACTTTTTTTGCCATACTTTTCCTGCCACACTTTTTCTGCCGCACTTTTCTCTATCAATAATACTTGCCCAAAATAACCTTTCAAAAAAATACATATTCAATGATATTCAAGTGTGATTTGAATGAGAGAGTCTTGCCTCTTATTTATAATTTCATGTAACTTCCTCAATGGGTTACCTTTTAACCATCTTAACCCACTTTCTTTATTTTAGGATTAACCCACTTCTAACCAATTGTCAACTTAGTAATCTCTCCATTAACTTTATTATTTAAATAATTTATTTTGTATCCACTTTGACTTATAGTACACTCATCACTTCACTTTATTATTTACCTTCTAAAATCTCTTAAACCACTTTCCTTATTTTAGGTAGTTCTTCATTAACTTTATTATTTAAATAATTTCTTTTGCATTCTCTTTGACTTATAGTACACTCATCACTTCACTTTATTATTTAAATAATTTCTTCTTTGCAAACACTTTGACCACTTTGACCTTTTAGGGCTTCTAGATGACTCATTAGGGTTCTCCAACTTCACATGGCCATAACTATCTAACTGTGAGGAGTTATGTGGCGTTCCACATACCACCGGAAATGGAATGACATGTACTATCCATCTAGAATAGTTTTACCTGCAAATATATCAAAACACATACCATTATCCATCAAACAAACTTTGGTCCATTAACCAAACCTTTGTTCTACCGTAATTCTCTACCGGACTTTCTTCAAGGGTTGACATCAATGACAACAAACCCAATTAATCAACAGAAGTCAATCGACTTCCCTATATGTGCATATACGAAAGTAGGCCAGTTCTGTATATGTCCGTATACGGAAGTGGATGACTTTCATATATTCACATATACAAAAGTGGTCGACTTCTGTATATGCACATATATGGAAGTGGCCGACTTCCATATATTCACATATACGCAAGTAGTCGAATTTTTTATATGTGCATAAACAAAAGTGGTCAACTTTCATATATGGGCATATATGAAAGTGGTTAACTTTTGTATATTCACATATACAGAAGTGACCGGATTCTATATATGTGCATATATGAATGGTGACTTTTGTATATTCGCATATATGGAAATGGTCGAATTCTATATATTCACATATACAAAAGTGATCGGATTTCGTATATGTGCATATATAGAATCCACCTTCCATATATGTGTATATACGAAAGTGGTTAGTTTTTGCATATGCTCATATACGGAAGTCGACCACCTCTGTATATGCACATATATGGAAGTGGTCAACTTTCGTATATGCGCAGATACAGAAGTATGTCAGTTTCCATATATGCACATATATGGAAGTGGTGAACTTCCATATATACACACATACGACAGTGGTCAAATTTCGTATATGTGCATAGATGAAATCCACCTTCCGCATATGTGCATATACAAAAGTCAAACACTTATATATATATGCATATATGGAAATGGCTAGGTTCTGTATATGTGCATATACAAAAGTCATCAGTATATGCACATATATGGAAGTCATCTATATATTCCTTAATGGCTAGCTTCTGTGTATGCGCATATATGGAAGCCAACCACTTCTGCATATGTTCATATATGCAAGTCATTGGTTTTTGTATATGTGCATATATGGAAGTTGGTTGACTTCCATAAATGTGCATATACAAAAGTTAGTTGACTTATGTATATGCACATATACGAAAGTCAACACATATATGGAAACCACCTTCCATATATGCGCATATACATAAGTGGTTGGATTCTCTATATGCACATATATGAAAGTCGATTACTTCCATATATGTGAATATACGGAAGTGGTTGAATTTTGTATATGCGCATATAGGAAATGGCCTACCTTTGTATATGCGCATATACGAAAGTCAGTCGGCTTCCCTATATGCGCATATAAAAAAGTCGACCACTTCCATATATGTGCATATACATAAGAGGTTGACTTATGTATATTCGCATATACAAAATTGGTCGACTTCCATATATGCACATATATGGAAGTTGTTGACTTCTGTATATTCGCATATACACAAGTGCCCAACTTTTGTATATGAGCATATATGCAAGTGGTTGACTTTCGAATATGGGCATATACGGAAGTGGTTAGATTTTGTATATTCACATATATGGAAGTGACCGGATTCTGTATATGTGCATATATGAATGGTGACTTCTGTAAATGCGCATATAAAAAAATGGTTAGGTTTCGTATATGCACATATACGAAAGTGGTTGGATTCCATATATGCGCATATATAGAAACCACCTTCCATATATGCATATATACGGAAGTGGTAAGCATCCATATATGCTCATATACGGAACCTGACCACTTCTGTATATGCACATATATCGAAGTGACCGACTTTCTTATATGTGCATATACAGAAGTATGTCAACTTCCATATATGCACATATATGGAAGTGATCGACTTCTATATATGCACACATACGACAGTGGTCAAATTTCGTATATGTGCATAGATGGAAGCCACCTTCTGTATATGTGCATATACGAAAGTCGAACACTTATGTATATGTACATATATGGAAGTGGTTGGCTTCTGTATATGTGCATATATGAAAGTCATCCATATATGTGCATATATAGAAGTCATCTGTATAAGCCTTATTGGCTAACTTTTGTATATGCACATATACGGAAGCCAACCACTTCCGCATATGTGCATATATGAAAGTGGTTGGTTTCTGTATATGTGCATATACGAAATCTGGTTGAATTCCATAAATTTGCATATATGATAGTCGTTCGACTTCCGTATATGTGCATATATAAAAGTCAACCACTTTTGTATATGCACATATACGAAAGTCCACCACTTCCATATATGAGCATATATAGAATTCGTTGACTACTTATGTATATGAACATATATGAAAGTGGTTGGTTTTGTTAGAAATAATAGATGCTCTTGTTTAACCATAGACAATAAAGCAATATTGTCACCCAACCATAGGTCGAAGCCACCCCCGAGCACCTTAAACATGACAGAGACTGATTCTGGAAGCAAACCCTAGGCCTAATAGCCAATCAATGTAGCATACCTGTCTCCAGAGCTAGCACACATGGAAGAAAGTCCAAACCATAACCAATAGAATTTACAGGCCTAAAGCAAGAATACAGGTTGCAGTAGTTGCAATTGAAACTACTCTCCAGACTTGCGCACTTACTTAGTTTCTACAGTGCGCACTCTTACATCTGTGTCATTGTGAAATGTGTGTCACAAATGAAATCTAGCGCCCTTTATTTATACTACTTCTCCTTATCTTTCTTGTCCGACTTCTCATTCTGGAGACTAAAAAATCAATATTAAGTATTTCCTTTAGCCAACTTGTCTTTTAGGGTTATGTCCAATGCTTTAGGGTTTCTTCTTGCTTCCCATAATATTTTATTCTTGCCAGGGTTACATGTGGAGGTTAATACCTCCCGCAACTACCATAATATCAACACTCCCTCCTAGCTAGGCAAGTATTGAAACAAATGGTCTTGAGCACAAACATACCATTCAATCGGTAGCATCATCATAGCCATATAGGCTATCTCATGATTAGATCACGAGCACCTTCAACATTGTCAATATCATATGATAGCATCAACTGTACCATCTCTCGAATCCATACTCCATTTGATTAATCAGCATGATACTGTATAAGTCACTCACTCCACAGAGTGATGCAAGAACCATGTTTCTAATTCAGACATATGTCCTAGAAGAATAAATATTTCAACATATGCTGGAAGCCACACCATGGGGTACAAGGACTATTTTTATTATATAGACATATGTCCTAGAAGAATAAATGTCATGGACCATTTTCCACCTGGAGAATGTCTGTCCACTAGCACTCTGACTATCCATTTAGTTGATAATCATTTTCAACACTATTGATAGTCTACATGGAAATCAAAACAATCTCATTCAATAGAACACAATTGTGCCTATCCATAGTAGTACACAACTACTATCCAGTGGTACACTACCACACCAAGTAGCACACGGCTACTTCATTAGTGACACATAGTCACAACCAATGGAACACATCCACCACAGTAAAATACATCTATTGTCCAAAGACATACAATCTCCATAGCAATCATATCATCTGATAGCAACCTGCATAGAAAAAATATCATGATATAAACTGAGTTATCTGGGACATTCTTCCACTCACATTTGTGAGATATGGAAGAGCATTTGCCCTCATAAAGTAAAATGTCAACCATGGGCTATCTGGACTATTCTTCTCAAGCATAGAAGAATAATTTTCCCTGATTTATGAGCTTAGACCATTCACCTAACTGGGCCATTCCTTTACCACTAGTCATAGTGAAACCTAGAGAGAATGAGTTTACCCTAGGGAATGTATGTCCCTAATTGTTGAACCTAGACCATTCACCTAATTGGGCCATTCCTCCGACACTAAACATAATGCAACTTGGAGAGAATGATTTTTCCATAAGGAATGACTATCCGGACCATTTCCTAAGGAAATGATTTTCCTACACTAACCTCCAAAATGGACCATTCTTCAAAACTACTCACAACTGTGAACTTCGAAAGAATGACTCCCCGACAAGGTGAACCATTCTACTTGACCACTACCGGGAGTGACTTCCAAGAAGAATGATTGTCCTAGACTATTCCCCCACACTGGCCACAAGGGGAATCATTGTCTATGGTACATCAACAATCTATCGAACCATTTTCATTACGGAAATGATTGTCTGATCTAGACCATTTTCCGAATTGGAAAATGCCTATCTGTCAGAAATCTCAAACCACTTTTCGAACTGGAATGGAACTAATCATCCAGGACCATTTTTCAAAATGAAAAATGATTGTCCATAAATCAATAACACATCAGTGCTCCCTCCCAACCTAGGAGTAATCTCTTCCTTTTTCAATAAGGAAGTCGTCTCTATGAGATCCATCTTGCAAAATTTTCATATTGGACAGAGGTTTTACCAAAGTATCTGTTATCTGCTCATATGTGGAGATATATTGGAGAACCACTTCTCTTTTCTAGACTTCATCACGGAGAATGTAATGCTTGATCTCAATGTACTTTGGTCTATTATGAAACATTTTTTTTCTCTGAAGGCTTCATGCAGCTCTGATCATTACAATATATATCATGGTCTAATTCAACACTTTTGTTTCTTGCTAGCTCATGACATCGTGGTAAGGCTCAAACTGAAACATATCCAAGTAGCACTTCTTCTGTCATCATAAGATTTTTCCATGGATTAGGAATCCATCATCCCAAACTTCTTAGTAACTATTTTGATACATTGTCTCTGTCATAGAAAGTTTTCACCATGCTTCTGTTGTATATGAGATACTCTGCATCAAGTTGTTTGAATCCATACAAGGTCTTCTAATATTTGCATACATGGGTCTCTTTATAGTATACCTCAAAAACTTGAGATCGCTTTACATAAGCTTCTTCCTTAAATGCTCTTATTGGGAAGAAAAATATTTTACAACCAACTGATGTAAACTTCAATCCATGGATACTGCAAGAGATATAATAGCTCAGATAGAGGTATATCTAGTTTACAGGAACAAGTTGGTATTATAGTCTTCTCCTCCTTCTAGAAGAACCTCTAGTTCTGAATCTCGCAATGCTTCCATTCATAATCCTTTTTCACAATTTCTTACAAATATTGTTCTTCATCTTATCTTCCATTACCTCTTCTTGATTTCTTCTAGTGGGTTCAAACCAAGTTGGTAGTCTTGTGATTCTCAGTATAATAACCGATTGTTTTTCTTTCTTTCTTGGAATCTTCATGTTCTTCCTCATGTTTCACTTTAGCTCTTGGGTCCATGGAGTCTGATATAGATTCCATGCCCTGAAGATTCCAACTTCTTCCTTTCATCATAGGATCATGGATGTAGATGGACAAATGAGGATACTTTAAGGCTTATTTTTGAAGAATACTTCTTCTAGAGTCAAACTAAACACATTCTGTTTATCATGGTTGCTACTTTCAATTGGAACATGGACATATACTTCATAATCCTCAATGGATCATATCATTTATGTAGTGTCCCCAAGGCCGAGCCTCGTTACAGATCATGATATATGTAACAAATTGTAAATGTGCTCTATAGGCTGGTGAGCCAAGTTTTGTATAAGCTGGAAGGTTTATGTGTTTGTTAGGCTAGGAAGCCTAAGTGTTTGAGGGCCAGGAGCCTGCTGTTGTACTTGTATGTATGCAGAATAATCAATAAAATATAAACACCGCCAGGTGCAGACCGACCACGATGAATGAGTGAAGGGGGACTGAGCATCCACAGAGTGGGCAAGGAACTAGGGGCTAGAAGGTGGGAAAGGGGATGAGTGTTGAGCCTAGGGGCTTAGGACTGGAATAATATTTTAATATTATTTCCTAAAAAGCCATGTGCATATTATTTTATCCTAAGTTCCTAGCAAAAAGGAAAGGCGTGTATAGGGAGGCATGCGAGTGGAACGCATGCAGTTCCCAGGGTGACAAATGTCCACCTTGACGCATGAAAATAAAAATAGAAAGGAACAGTCGTGGGTGGGAAAAAAAGAGAAATCTCTCGCATTCCATTCAACCCGACTACCCTGAGCAGGATGGGTATGAGCTAGTATGAAAGAGACCTTATGTATGTCTATTACAGAGAGGAATCCTGTGTTGGGTGCTGAAGAATGCATGTTTACCCTTGTTCAAAGCCATGGAGTCTGTCTGTGAGAGAAAACTAGTGTGTGCGTTCCCTGAACGAAATGTCCATGTCAATTTCGGGGAAGAGTCTATGTTTTCCCAGGAAAAGCTGAGTGAGCTTGTGCATGGAGCCCTATTCTGAAATCTTGATGGTGAGAACATCCTGTGACTGCTGAACCGGTTCTTGGGAAGCCTGTGTCCATTTTCCCTATG
>JASDQU010308226.1:40623-52105 GCA_032191745.1 Picea mariana
AAAAGGTGGTTAAGGTCGTTTTAAAAACTGTGGAACCAACCCACGCGCTCCAAAATGCGGGCACATGGCACAATATATATGACCGAGGGTTAACAAACCCCACACACCAACCCACGCGCAATAACATTGGGTCATATACATAAACTTTGGCCCGTATTTTAAATTCCCGCGCATATACATTATAATATATAACCATATGTAATATATGTTATACAAATCCGCGCACAATATGTGGTCAATTCAAACATAAATATATATATGTGTGGGCTATGTTTAAACACCCCCCCCCGGTGCGTGAAATAAACATATAGCGGTCACATATAACACCATAAAACCGAGGGTCGGTGCTAAGCCCCGGCCCCAAACCCCCGCCGAATAATACATAGGTCTAATTCAAATGTATTACTTGCCATATATTAAACAAGGCTCATGTGACAGTACTATGGTTAGCGGAAATTTGATAAAGCGTTGCATAGAGGGGAGGTCACCGGTTCAAATCCGGTCGACCCCCAAAACCTTTTGACATAGCCCTCATTGACTAAAAGCGGGGTGCCACGTGGCAGTCCGTGATTGGGCCACGTGGCACCCAATCATTTGCCAACAATACTGCCATGTGTCAACATCCGATTGGACCACGTGCTGCCATGTCATCCTTGCCACGTTACTGTCCGTACGCCCAGTCAACAATGCCATGTCATCGCCACGTCATCCGCTGACATCATCCGTGCCACGTGTCACCCAGCCAGTGGTGACACGTGTCACCTCAAAATTGGTCAAACCGTATGCTAAAAGTGACAAATATGCATGACATGTGTCATGCCCTGGAGCTTCCATGTGTCCTATACAGACATGCCACATGCTATACGGCCTGCCACGTGTCCTGTACGGACTGTACGGACAGGTACAGTCAGCATCAAATTTTTACCTGTTTGGCTCGGCGAACAGATCGCGATATCTTTCGCTCCCGACGTCCGTTTGAGACGAAACAAATTGTGTTGGATTCGTGATGACGAGGGATACGCTCACATCCGATTTGAGGCAATTCTGAGAACATCGATTTTTGAGCTAAATTTTGCCCCCTGGTCCAGATTTTGATCAACATGTGCTTGGCCCGTTTCTTTCAAGATTGTGTATGCTTACATAAACTTGTCTTTAATAGATAGATATGGTTTCAAAATAATCATAGTAGTATAGGAAGCATGTTTTGTCTTTGATTGGATTGCAAGACCTGTTGAAGAGCTTGGAGATCAAAGCTCAACATGGACTGGGCAAGGAAAAATGTCGTAAAAAGGTACATCGTCTTCCTCTCTTATATAGATTAGCTTAACTAGGTTTAAAAGGATGTCAGTGACCAATGTTAGCACCTTTTTGTCTTGATCTTAGAGATTTAGGGTTCAAGAGGAAATCCACTTGTCTACAGTGAGATTTTCCTGTAACAGAAATTGGCGACTCCTCTCCAAGCTTATATAAGGAGGCCTTCTTATGGTGAAAGATACATGGAGAAATTGAGAAATCCCTAACTTATGATCTCATANGGGAGATAATTAGTGAAGCATAGTCATTTTTTTTGTGGATCATTTGAGTAAGGGTTTGGACAAGGAGAGGTGGGAGAATATGTTGCATCTTCATCAAAGGTCTGTAAGTATCTCTTTTGAGTTCTCACTAATACATGTGCTTGCCCTGTTTCTTTCAAGATTGTGTATGGTTACATAAAATTGTCTTTAATAGATAGATTTGGTTTCAAAGTAATCATAGTAGGATAGGAAGCATGTTTTGTCTTTGATTGGATTGCAGGACCTGTTGAAGAGCTTGGAGATCAGAGCTCAACTTGGACTGGGAAAGGACAAACATCGTAAAAAGGTACATCCTCTTCCTCTCTTCTATAGATTATCTTAACTAGGTTTAAAAGGATGTCAGTGACCAAAGTTAGCACCCTTCTGTCTTGATCTTAGAGATTTAGGGTTCAAGAGGAAATCCACTTGTTTGTAGGGCGATTTTCCTGTAATAGAAATTGGTGACTCCTCTCCAAGATTATATAAGGAGGCCTTCTTATGGTAAAAGATACATAGAGAAATTGAGAAATATCTAAATTATGGTCTCATAAGGAAGGGGACATTGAAGGCATCAAACTTATGATCTCATAAGAGAGATAATCAGTGAGCATAGTCATTTTGTTTGTGGATCATTTGAGCAAGGGTTTGGACAAGGAAAGGTGGGAGAATATGTTGCATCTTCATCAAAGGTCTGTAAGTATCTCTTTTGAGTTCTCACTAATACATGTGCTTGGGCTGTTTCTTTCAAGATTGTGTATGCTTACATAAACTTGTCTTTAATAGATAGATCTGGTTTCAAACTAATTATAGTAGGATATGAAGCATGTTTTTTCTTTGATTGGATTGCAAGATATATTGAAGAGATTGGAGATCAGAGCTCAACTTGGACTGGGAAAGGACAAACATCGTAAAAAGGTACATACTCTTCCTCTCTTCTATAGATTATCTTAACTAGGTTTAAAAGTATGCCAGTGACCAAGGTTAGCACCATTTTGTCTTGATCTTAGAGATTTAGGGTTCAAGAGGAAATCCACTTGTCCATAGGGGGATCGAAGATTTTAGTTTTGGTTTCCTTCCTTGGTCTTGTTTTGAAATTTTATCACCTTTATATCTTCTTCATACTGTGTTCCTGATTCTTAGATGTGTTGTTGTCTTTTTATTCATCCCATACACACTGAAATTTTTGGATTTTCTTGAGTTTTTGTTGATTTTGGGGAAATGTTTTGAGCTCTGAGAGGCCAACGTTCCCCTGCCTCTACTACCAGATCCCTAGAACTTCCTTGTAAGCTCCCAGGGAGCACTACAACGCTCTGGTCCCCTTGACACCAGAGCGCTAGTGTTTTTCTACTCAAAACTATTTTAGGAGTTGATCTTAGAGTCTAATTTTTGTTGATTCTTTTGCTCAAAGTTATCACCATCCAAGTGTGCCTTTGTTTTGGCCTCCAACAACTTGATTTCTAAGAATTCATGATGCTTTGTTTGGGTTTGTGACATCTCTTTTATCTTTACTTTGAGTCACTCTTCTTCTTTTGAGATTTGGAGTCGATTTACTGCTTTCTCCTTTATCTGATGGTATGAAAGCTATTGTAAAGGAATTCAAGGATATATGAACTGTTCCATTTGATATTTGAGGTAATTTTACCAATAAATTCATGGTTGTTTATCATCCATTATCCTTCTCCTACCTTCACTAGAAATTTCACCAATTTTCATGCATTATGGGTGAGTGTTTGCAATTTTTTGGCTGTTTTTTTGAGTTCTTGGGAGGACTAGCGCTCCCCCCTACTCCATACCAGAGAACTAATATCTAATAAGCACTCACCTACAATTTTTTAGGGAGATTTTCAACTCTCTGTATCCTTGAGACAGGGAGCACTAGTCTCTTTTTTGAGAGTTTTTGCCTTCTTCTGCTTAGTCTTTTGCAGCATGTTTTGCAAAGGTCTTTACCCAGAGGCTCTGGTTGGTTTGTGAAGTTGTTTGGATTGGTTATTGATGCTTATCAATCCATATTGTATTTATTGGATCTTGAAACCTTTTTCAGAAATATGAAATTGCCTTTTCTAGCTACTTGTTTTGTCGGGATAGTTTTGAGTGATTCCTCTTTCTCCCTGTCTTTTCTTGGATTCTTCTCTACATTTTATTGTGTTCCTTGAATGCTTGATTGGTTGTAGAATCCTTGATTGTGTTATTTTCAGAACAAGTTTCTACTTGTTTTCTTTCATACCTCATTGCCTTGAGTGCATGCTTTGTTTGTAGCCTTTTTGCTTCATGTCTTTTGCATATGCATAAGACTCTTTCTCCTGATTGAAAGTAGTAGAGCATCAAAGGATTTGTATTTACTTTCTTTATACATTAGAATCAAACAAAGAATATATATGCATTTTTTTCTTTTGGGTATTGAAACTAGTTTGCATTTGAAGTAGAGAAATTGCATGGTTTTTGGTATTTTTTATCCAGGTTGATAAAAAGCCATAAAATCTCTAAAGAAAGTAGCCATGTTGATAAAAAGAAGAGGAAACGGAAAGAGAAGAAGAAGAAGAACCCAAAAAGGACCAAACCTCCAACCATATCAAATGTTGGATCCAAGAAACCAACTACTATTAATCGTACTGGGAGTGTTGATGAGGTCGACAAGATTAAAACAAAGAATCTGAAACTCAAATTCCCTTACAATATTTGTAAGGGTGACCACTTTTTGAGGGATTTCCCTGGTCTTCCCAAGGTCTTAGAAATGTGGTCCTCCACTTCATCAGCCCCTATTGGACATGCTGGTGACACCTCGTCAGCTAGTGACGTTAAGGTTGGTAAGAAGAAGAGAATTGTCAAATTTCCTTGCATGTTATGTGAAGGTGATCATTACTCTCACCTTTGTCCTCATATGGATGAGGCTTCTTCTCTTTTGGAAAATATTCAACTTCAAACTAGTTATCATAATATTTCCCCCAACCCATCGTTAGTTGATGGATTGGTCAATCCGGTTCCATCCCCGGTCAGTCTGGTTGATCAGGTGGTTAATTTGGTCTCATCCTCGGTTGAACCACTAACCAAAGTAGTTGATCTAGTTCCATCATCGGTTAGCCCCACTCTTCATCTATAGAGTAAACCCAAAGTGACTGATCCAGTCCCTTCATCATTCAGTCCCACCCTTCATCTGAAGAGTTTCAAATTGGTCGATCTGATTCCATCTTTGGTCGATCCCGCTATCTCATCATCAATTGATCCTACTCTCTCTCTAGAGAGTAAAGCCGATACTGCCCATGTTTTTCTAGTTGATATAGAATCTACCATGCTGGGGGACATTCCTCCTTCTCTCGCGAAACCCCCTCCAAGTAATGAGGCCATCCTTTTTTATTGGGGTGGGCTAACTGGACCTCGTCTTCCCTCTCACATTCCTTTCAAGATTACAGTACAAGTTTGTGGTCAGGATGTTCCTTAGATGTTGATAGACAAAGGTTCGTCCGTTAGTATTTTGTCCTCTATTGCTTGGAAAGCTTTGGGTTATCCTTAGCTTGTGTTGGTTACCCAGAATCTGTTCACTTTTAACAGAAGAACCAGTCACCCTTTAGGGATCCTTCCCTAGTTTCCCATAACTTTGGGAAGGAAAATTGTCTTTATTGATGTTATGGTAGTCTAGGATCCCTTGGATTTCAATTTACTCCTTGGGCGAGATTATGTCTATGCCATGAAAGCTATTGTTTCCACTCTCTTTCGTGTGATATATTTCCCTCACGATGGAAGAATTGTGGCTATTGATCAACTTTCATGCATTGGTCCTGACTTGATTACCAACCTAATGAGCTCCCTAAATGGGTCTTATATGTAGTTGGTATCACCCCTACCATAGGTCAATAATGTGGCGTTGTCTCCCATGGCTTCAACTTTTGATGACTTAGATCCTATAGTTGACATGGTGATCTCTTCGGTAAGGCTATTGGAGCCTAATCTCCTTACCCCTATCATGAACCTCAACATGCGTTCCTTCCAGAGTGATTTTCTTCCATCTAGCAAAGATCTCCTAGAAGCCATGGCTGACATCTGTCCCTTGACATGTATTCCTTCTAGAGTATTTTCCTCTTGGAAGACATGATAAAGAAGAGGTCATGAGCATATTTTTCCTCTCTGTGGCAAGCTTGTTAAAAAATGAAACAAAATCTATGAGGATAGTTTTCACGTCTTTGTATCAACCTCGTTAAAAAATGAAACAGACAGAGGTCATGAGAACAGTTTTCCTCTTTGTAGCAAGCTTGTTAAACAATGAAACAAAAATATGGGAATTGAACCCAGAGCCTTGAGCATAGTTCTTTTCCTGTGACAAACTCGTTAAAAAATGAAACAGTCACCTCTCTTGTCAGGTTGAGTCTTTCGCTAAATCTCGTAGATGTCGAGTCGAGTCTTTCATTAGGTATCATATTTGAACCTTCATTTCATCCACCCTTATCCTTTTTCTCCATCTAGTACAAAAATTGGTGACAACCTCAAAGTCGGTGAATGAATTGAAGCTTGTGGGGGGCATGTCTCCAGCCTTTGATTATCATTCTGGAATTATTTCTCTAGCTTTTAAAGCTGGGGGCAGAGTACCAACCATCCATGGGTATCCCTACCTTTGGAAATTATGTTGGGAATTTACAAGCATTGTTTAATTTTGTTTCAAGCTTGTGTAAAAATGAAACCAATAATGAGCTTAGTCTTTGTTCTTTCTCATGCTTGAAAATACATGAGAATGTAACCGAGTAGAATTTTATCACTTTTTCAGACTCGTAAAGGTTATACGAAAAAGGGACCCCTTGGAATCTCCTAAGCTCTTTTCAAACTCTCTAAACATGAAAAGATTGTCGAGTGATCTTGATTCCTTTCCCACTCGTTAAAAGGTTTGAAAGGGCATCTTTCGAGTGGTAATTTATCTCTTTTCGGCCTCGCAAGACTAACATTACGAAAAAGGACAACAATGGAGTATTCTTTAAGTTCTTTTCAGACTCTCTAAACATGAAAAATCACTGAGTTTACCTTCTCTGGATTCGTTAAACAATCATACATTGAAGGACCCATATGGGATCGAATCCTTACTTCTTCCAGTTCGTTAAACAAAGGAAGAGGGACTTACCGAAGGTGAGTTATATTGATCATTTGTTACCCTCATCGAGCTCGTTAAATCAAAAAGAGGTACTCATCTATCTGGATGGGGGAAAATTTGAAGAAAGCAAGCTAAGTAGTTTTTGAGAACATTACCAGTAACTCTTATAGTCGTCATTGAACACGACACTTTGTCTTTGCATGCATTTTAATTCATTGAACCTCTTCACTGAACCAATCCTTTGAGTTTCTTTACTCCTTTGGGTCACCCGACAAAAGTCACAGTATCCATTGCATCATCAAGTTTTGGTCCATGTCATGTTTCTGCTGTTGTGCCTCAGTGTTCAAGGGAAGTATCTGCCTCGAGAGTCAACTATCACAAATATTCTATTTCAAACACCTGTGTCAGTCCATGTTCATTTGATCCACCAAATTACATCTCTATGTCAGTTTTGTGTCATTGATGAGGCATACATCTCTGTGTCTATTTTGTTCAGGGAGCGCTAGTTCTCCTTGACCTCCTTTGGGGGAGCGTTGCAATGCTCTATGCACCATTTTGGGGGAGCACTGGCCTATTTGAGGGAATCTTTGACTGTTGAGGAAAATCAAGAAGAAATCCCCCTCATCTCTAGAGTTAGTTGGATTCGACTCTGAGGTCAAGGATGGATCTTAGGGAGGATCCACAACTGATGGAGAAATATCCTCAACCTATCCCAAGAATCTCTAAGGTGGTTGGGCCTCTCCAAGCTTATATAAGGAGGTCTTCTTATGGTGAAAGATACATGGAGAAATTGAGAAATACCTAACTTATGATATCATAGGGAAGGGGACATTGAAGGCATCAAACTTATGATCTCATAAGGGAGATAATCAGTGAAGCATAGTCATTTTGTTTGTGGATCATTTGAGCAAGGGTTTGGACAAGGAGAGATAGGAGAAGTTGTTGCATCTTCATCAAAGGTTTGTAAGTATCTCTTTTGAGTTCTCACTAATACATGTGCTTGTCCTGTTTCTTTCAAGATTGTGTATGCTTACATAAACTTGTCTTTAATAGATAGATCTGGTTTCAAACTAATCATAGTAGGATAGGAAGCATGTTTTGTCTTTGATTGGATTGTAGGATCCGTTGAAGAGCTTGGAGATCAGAGCTCAACTTGGACTGGGCAAAGACAAACTTCGTAAAAAGGTACATCATCTTCCTCTCTTCTATATATTATCTTAACTAGGTTTAAAAGGATGTCAATGAGCAAAGTTATCACCTTTTTGTCTTGATCTTAGAGATTTAGGGTTCAAGAGGAAATCCACTTGTTCGCAGGGGGATTTTCCTGTAACAGAAACCCAATGAGGGAAAAAACCATGGGCAATGATAATCAATATTCTTTTTATTCAAGGGAGAATTAAAATAGCCAACCCATCCATACAACCATCCTCTCCTCTCATACACACAACACCTAAATATTGCGTCTTGCTCTCACATGCTCACTACACATTGCACTTACATTGTACTCACACATCTATGGGTATGCTTGCATATATAACATATGTCACTCAGTTACATAAATTGATGATGAATATATCACATAGTTACACAAGCAATTCATAAATAGATTGCATGCATGCACATTAACATAGTTGCATGCATGTGCATGTGATCACATGAGGAAATTTGTTGGCATGTTTCCAACAATGTTGACCCCACAATACATCCATGTGTAAACATAGTTAAGCATCCTCAATCGTAAACCAATTATGCATTTCAACCATTGGAGGGGCAAGCACAAAGTTAACCATTAACTTTGTTGCTTCCCCGTTTGGTGGGCGAAATGCATAATCAAGTTAAGGATCACTGTCAAACATGGTTATCCATACTCAACCATGGTCATCTTGGTCAACCATAGTTATCCATAATCAAACATGATTAACCATAGTAAACCATGGTCAACCATAGACAACCATGGTCAACCAAAGTCAAACAAACTCAATGTGACATAACCTTTAATGGACATCGCAATGAAACATATCCATTCAAGAATGTAGCAACATTAATTTTGATAATGCTAAATATTTCAAGTCTATTGAGTTAAAATCCTTTACCTAGATAATGAGATCATCTTAAAGCATTCATCCAATTATTATCCCTAAGGGAATGGGTTAGCATAATCCACCAATAAGAACTTGGTCCACATCATTAAGAAAACCCTATAAGCCCACCTCAAAAGTTATCATAATGCATTGTCTAATGTTCTTTGGGAAAATCGAATGACATCCAAAGCCTTTATTAGCAATCCACCATAATTCTTGGTATATGGGAAGGAATCCATCTCCCCCCTTAATATATTTTCTCTCTCTCTTTCTGGTTGTCTAAGGTAATGCTAGGAGAAACATTGGGGATAGAAAACAAATTGAATAACTTGCTTAAATTAATAGAGGAGATAAAGAAAGCCAGATATAAATTTCTTTCCCCTAATGCTTAGTCAAAATATGTTTCAATCAATCATCATCCAATAAATATTTTGAAGTAGACTACCTTGTGTTGTTATGGGATCGAACCCACGAACCTAAAGGCAAATACCCAAGTTTACACCTTTCACACCTTTATGGTTGATATCTTATAAGATTGTAGAGAAGGTCAACCATTATACCTATAATCTTTAGAACCTAGAGGAAGTCTAATTCCCTCTACTTACCAATGCCTCCCATGTGTAGTTCAATTTACAAAGTGGATTAACATGTACATACCCTAGTTTGCTTAATTACCACTTTATCTTAGATGCCTATATTTCATTTTCTTGCAGGAATTTTTTTAAAGTTAGTTTCTTGTTTTAGTAAATAATGAAGATATTACTTTGTTCATGTTGTCGATACTCTAAGATTATCTCTAATGTGGGAGAAGGAGAAGGTAAGTTGATGGGTTCTGTGAATGAATAAATAGAATATTTCTTGCTCATTAAGAATCTTTGCAAGGAATCTATGTGACATAAAGAAACACCCTATCTAAGGTGAAGGCTAGAACCTTGGGTTAAGATTTTATATGAGTGCATTATTGTGAGCATGACAACCTTTAACACCTAATATAAGGTGGCACCCCTAGTTAATATGATTGTTTAAATCATTGATTCCTCCTTGTGTTTCCAAATAAATGTTACTCGTGTACATATCTAAATAAAAGAAAGGTGAAGAACCCAAATGGGAAAGGAATATAGGCAATGAGGGACATGAAAACAACCTATATAGGGGTTAGGGTTGGGGTTGTGAAAGTATAACTAGAAGTAGAATATTTTTTGTAACATCATGGTGACTCTCTCAACACTATGGACACTTGTTGATAGTGAAATAACACCTATATGAATTTTGAGGTTATGCTTGAGAAATATTTTATTCGAGAATATACACAAACCCATTAATTCAAAGTTGTATTTGAAGTGAAGGTAATAAAATCCCTTATTTTACATGAAGATGATCTTTATAAATAATTTTCTAGTACACAATTATTTCTTAATCCTCTAATTAAGAGCCCCTAAGGCTCATTACATATACCTTCACTCTTGGAAACTCCTCTTGTAGTTAGCTAACAAGATGTTATTGTGCCTTGCATATCACCTTATTGTCATTGCATTTCAAAGATACTAGGTTCTTCTAGTGAATT
This sequence comes from Picea mariana, assembly GCA_032191745.1. Lineage (NCBI taxonomy): Eukaryota > Viridiplantae > Streptophyta > Pinopsida > Pinales > Pinaceae > Picea > Picea mariana. Next base: position 50,893 of record JASDQU010308226.1, read on the forward strand.
TCCATTTGTTGACCCCACAATACATCCATATGCACATACGGGCCCCTTTTTAAAGAAAACTAGCCTTTACTTTTGCTTCTTCAGGGTTTTGCTTCTTTCTAGGAGTCTTCGTGACAAATGTTGAGGCAATGGCGTTAGTAGATACTTGTTTTGACATCTCAACCAAGCTTACACCCCTTTCTTTATTTAAATTTATTGTGTGAGTCGCTCCATCTCCACCTCTTGTGCCAAGTGCCCATCGTCTACATGCTCGGTTAGTCAGCTATCCTCCAAATTGGGTGTTATAGAATAAAAGTGGGGTTCACTTTGATTGGTTAAAGTAGATCATGGTTTGATTATCAATGTCATTAAATGTACTTCTAGAAATATCCTCGGGGTAGATTTCAAACCTCACTTTGTGAGGAACAAATCCTATATTATCGTTTTACCTATCTTCAAATCTTACGACCAAGAAGTGCACACCATAGTAACTCTCACATTTTTTCTTACAACCATCCCATGTGCCCAATTTTGAGCCTTGCTAGGAGGATTGTGGATTCTCATGAGAGATAGTGTGAATCACCTTTTTCCTATGTCTATGAGTGGGGTTTAGCATGTCTAGAAGTTTACTAAAGCCACTCAACCTACAATAGTGCTTGCAATTGGATTTAAATCATGTAGATTCGATTTTAAAAAAATCAATTCTTATCATTATCATCATTATCATTCAAGTTCAACTTGTATAATAACTTAAAATAGCTCACATTCATTTCTTATGATGAATTTTATCTTTATATTCTCTATCACCCATCAAATCCTCCTATGAACCTTGTAGCACATTATCAAAATCACATATGTTTTTATTTTCAAGTTAACATTTAACAATTGTATGTTGATGATAGTGCGAGTATAGGTTTAGTACCATGACTTTGAATAAGGGGAAAAGGTTGAAAAATGAGGAGATTGAAGAACCCATTATGCTAGAACTTAACCTAGTGTACAACGACATTGATCCTAACATTGACATCCCATATGGTTGGACCTCCACTTTGCATTTAAATGGTATCGTCCCATCGCCCATACTTTTAATGATTATATTTAAAGTATATATATCACAGAGAAGGGTTATTAATTATTTCTTTACAAGGTCCCGTCCAACCGCCCATTGAAAATTGAGATACCATGGCTACGACGAGGATTTTACCAGGGAACAAGGTTGATCGAGAAACACCAA
>JASDQU010308226.1:52155-64033 GCA_032191745.1 Picea mariana
GTTATTAATTACTTCTTTACAAGGTTCCGTCCAGCCGCCCATTGAAAATTGAGATACCATGGCTACGATGAGGATTTTACCAGGGAACAGGGTTGATCGAGAAACACCAAAATTTATCACCTACTTTTGTTTAATCAGGGAACATGCCTGACTCGTTCAAATGCATTTTAAACTATGAGCATTGGAGATCTTCCAGGAAGGAAGGAATAAGTAACGGTGCAAAGTAAAGCAATAAATATGCTTGGATGGGGAATTTCCCAGGAAGCAGACTTGGGTGGGTAATTTACCAAGAAACAGGTTTGACCGAGAAACACCAAAATTGTTCACGTACTTTTCACTGAACAAGGAACAAGCCTGACCCATTCAAATGCATGTTAAACTATGAGTGATGGCTATCTTTGAGGAAGGAAGAAGTAACGATGCAAAGTAGAGAAATAAAATAAAAAGGGGTCAGCGTGGACCGAGAAAAACCAAAATTTATCACCTACTTTTCTTTATTAGTGAACATGACTGACCCATTTACATGCATATCCAGATACGACTGAGACTATCCACCATGCAGTAGCCCAATTATTGATGGATCGTTGCATGGTGTAACCATGTGGAACCTTCAATACGTGCCACGCATGCATCCTCATATGGATTCCATCGACCAGATCTCCAACGAGTTGGTCCAGAGAGTTAGTGTACATCGAATTAATGTGGTTGCACTAACATGATAAGACCTCTCATAAATTCTCAACCACAGCCACTAACTGGTTGTAATTGAAATTTCAAAATTTGAAATTCAAAATATCGCATGTTCCATTGGAAAGAACTTTGCAATGAAATATGGAGTTCGTTCGACCTAATACAATCATTTTTGAGTGAAAGTTCGAATCAAAGCAGTGGGGAGAGCGTTGGGAGTTTTTCTGATATTCATGGCAGCATTATACATTTGCTTCCAAGGTAATAACAACAATTATACGATGTAATTGCATATATTTATGTTAGTTTATGATGTAGTAGTCGTGAACATTGATTTGAGTTGAGTTATAAGATGTGCCTCTGAACATTGTTAATGTATGAATATTTTTTTATTTGTGATCCTTATAGGTGTAGGAAATGAGTGCATGTTCACTGCTTGGGCAAAAGAGAATCCCTACGGCAGAGGGAAATGACTGGAAAGAGGGAAGTCGTGGATGGTTCAAGGACTCGCTAGACCAACAGGTAGGTTTTGGGGGCGAATGGGATGTTCCTTCGATGGTAGTGGCAGAGGCAGTTACAAAACTGGGGACTATGGAGGTCTACTAAACTATCAAGGATTGGGAAATGTCCCTGTGACTCTAGCCGAGTTTTTTCGTCAATCAATTCCTACCACATGAGATGCCAAACTGCAGGAAGAGGTTTCCTTAGGTTGTTTAATGGGTGTGCTGAGATTTCCATCCACATGTGCCTAGGGCTGTGGGAAGAGCCTAATCAACACCACATCCTATTCTAATGGTACAAGAAGAAACTTTCCTATTCGTTAGCAGCGACAAACGCCTGGTGAAACGAGGTGTGTGCCTACTATGGTAAATCAAATTTCTTATCTTATTGATTCTTGCCAAAGGAATTTCGAGTCAATCTCTTGCAAGAAAGATTCGTTGCTTGGACCTCCTAGTATTGTGTGGTATGGAGACGAGGGTAGACTAATAGACCATTGATCGTGTTCATCCATGAAGGAGAGTGGACTTGTGAGACCATGCAACTAAAGATCTAAGCTGAGATGATGGAACATAACGGTGATATAAATATGGTGGAGGTTTATGGGGTGTCAAATTTGTGTTCTTGGCAACATAAACTAAGATAATTTGTTTTTTGTTGTTCGGATTGACCTAGTCAATATGGGTGACCTGCACATTTATTTTCCCATGGATTGGGTAATGTTCCAAACATTCCAAGGCTCTGCGAAGAGCTACTTCCCTCCCTAGATGTTGAGTAAATATTGTATCTTAGCTTGGCTACAATTCTTGTGTATACATGAATCCTACGATGCAAATTCATATCCTCTTATATGACCTCTTATTCTCAATTGTGTTTATGTTGTTCAGTTGCGGGATCATTTTGTGCATGCCATGTCATTGAACCAAATGATTCACAAGTCCAAGTAATATGTGTTGAAATTATATATTGTAGTTACTCTCAATGAGTAAGTCCAAGTTATATGTGTTGAAATTATATATTGTAATTACTCTCGATGAGTAAAACACTCAATCACCTTTTCTTTTGGGCAATCTCCTCTCTATGAGGTAAAATTGTAAACTTTATATCTTTATATTGTAATTTCTCTCTTTATATCTTTCTACCTACCTTTCCCTCTATTTCTCCCCTTCCTCTCACACTCAGTCTCACTCTCTCTCTAAAAGTGGTCGGCTTATGTATATGTGCATATACGGAAGCCGACCAATCTTGTATATGCGCATATACAGAATCCTGTTGATATTATGGTAGCTGTGGGAGGTATTAACCTCCACGTGTAACCCTGAAAAGAATAGAATATTCTGGGAAGCAAGAAGAAATCCTAAAGCATTGGACATAACCCTAGAAGACAATTTGACTAAAGGAAATAATTAATATTGAGTTTTTAGCCTCCAGAATGAGAAGTCATCCCAGAAAGATAAAGAGAAGCAATATAAATAAAGGGCACCAGAGTTCTTTTGTGACACACATCTCGCAATGGCAGAAATGTAAGAGTGCACACTGCAGAAACTGAGTAAGTGCACAAGTCTAGATAGTATCTATAGCTGTAGCTACTACAACCTATATTCTCAGTTTAGGCTTGGACTTTCTATTGGTTATGGTTTGGAATTTCTTCCATGTGTGCTAGCTCTAGAGACAGGTATGCTAGATTGATTGGCTATTAGGCCTAGGGTTTGCTTCCAGAATCATTCTATGTCAAGGTTAAGGTGCTCGGGGGTGGCGTCGACCTATGGTTGGGTGACAATATTGTTATATTGTCTATGGTTAAATGAGCACATCTATTATTTCTAACAGGTTATGGGTCCACACTATCTTCGGACAGTCTAACCGTTGGAAGATAGATTGGGAGGACTTGCTTAGTTAAAGTTGTAGTTGCAGTCAGTTTTTGTTGTGATGCAGGAGCATCGTAAGAAAGCCAGCCAAGCAAGCGCAAAAACGGGGGACAGCTGGAAATGCACCAGCACACATTTAGAGAATATTTTGAATTTGAAGGATAAAACATTAATGTAATATCTGGGAGGATATTTTTTCTTTTATGATTTGGAGATTGTAACACAGATATTGAGTGTAGCTCTCATCAGTCAGCCATAAGCATTTAATGTAATGAATGTAGAGTAGTTTTTGTCTTTAATTTCAATTAGATAGTTACAGCTGTAAGAGGGAAAACTCTACAAATCTCCCTCGCATGTATTGTATTTAGATCATTATTCTCATTGTAATTTGTAAGTTGTAGAGTAAGAGAGCATAGGAGAATAGTGAAGAATAGAGCTATAGGAGTTGTATGAGAAGATAATTGTTGCTATCGGACCCATGTACAGATGCATTTGGATTAATATATGAGAAAGCTTTGATCCAACTTCATGGTGTCTTTGAATTCCATCTCCATCTATTGAATGGTATGTTTATAGTTAATTTTCAGTCTCTATTATGCATTTGTTTCAATGTTGTGTGTATGTATGCTTGTGAATTCATGTTGAAGGTATGAACTCTGTGAGAGGGGAAATATAAGTTTCAATTGTTTCTCTTCCTGAGAATTTTTTCAAGGAGTGCAATGGAAGTCCGCAAAGAGTGCATTGACAAGGTTTTGAGTATTACCTCAGAAGAATCTCAAGAGAGATATTGTTGTTCTTGTACTAGAAGAGGTGCACGCAGGCTAGTTTGAAGTCTTATAATTTTCCAACCCAGCAAGTGGTTGAAGGATTTATGTTGCAAGGAGTGCAGAGAGTATCGAAGTTTAGATAACCAGAGATTATCGTGAGTGCTGCAAGGAGTGCACGCAATGAATCCTTGGAAACTCTAGAGTTTGCAGCATAATCCAAGCTCATAAGGAATAGATACTTCGAGGAATTCAAAGAAAAGTAGAAGGACGAAGTCACCTTGAAGAGGTTGAGGAGAATCGACATCAAGCCTTCTAGCTTCAAATCACTGCAACCCTGAGAAGAATGGTTAACATTCTTAGAGGGAGAATCACTAACGTTCCATGGACCGTTTGATCTCACAGACCAATATAAGTGTTAAGGACAGATTCCTTAAGAATTCAAAAGTTCAGGAGGGAGAACAGTCGTCAGATATGGATCAATGAGAATCATTGATATAGTTTTTGAATTTCTGCATTTCGGAATTCAGGGGTGTGGAGAAGATTGTGATGAGAAGGCAAGAATCGCGAAATTCTGATTCACGAATTCCTGATATAATCTGGACCGTCATATCATGGAAAGGTTTGGACCATTGATCAACAACCAAGGAGTCACGAGTTCGGTCTTCGGGGAAAAGAGGAGCATTGTGTCATGAATCCCCAAGTCGCGAAATGATGATGCGTTTGGAGGTGGACCCTAGGATCTAACCGAAGTCGCATGGTTGTGGCAAAGGGTCACATCAAGAGAGTTTAAGGGAGGAGCTAAAGATTTGTTATCCCTTTTTGGGGTTCAGGAATTGAATAAGTCAGAGGGACTCACAACAGGTATCGTGAAGTCGCGAAACCCAAAACATCCTTTTGGGAAAAGGTAGTGGTCACATTGGTTGGTCATGTGGAAGGGGGTTCACACCTTGTGCTTGTTCACACACGTGTAACTTCTAAGAAGGACTTGTGGTTAAAAGTGTGAAGATTCGAGCTGGGAATCGAGGAGCCATTTCAGCTCAAGGGGAGATTAAGAATGATCCTTAGACCGAAAGGTCAATTAGATCCCTACTGAGGTGGGGGTGCTGCGTCAGGTGGTATCAGAGCCTAGCTAACAACTTTTGTTTTCTGTAGAAGGAGACAGAGGACAATTATGAATTGAATTCTACGTTGATAGATTGAAGCAATGCCGCCAAGAAGACATCAAGAGAGACCAATGCCTGATCCAGCTATGGAAAGGGAAATGAGAGAAATTCGTGCTCGATTAGATTCTATGGAGACAACACAGAGACGAGCTACTGATACTGGTGATTTCAATGAAGCCAAAAGAGAGAATGAAGCTAGAGCCAAAGATGATGTAGAAGAACATCTATTCAGAGCTGTTGCAAGAATAGGGGCTAGAGAAAAAATGGACATCCCGATGTATGAAGGCAATTTATACATTGAGGAGCTGCTAGATTGGTTTAGAGCTCTGGATAAATATTTTGATTATGAAGATATCGAAGAAGATAAGAAAGTAAAACATATTTCACTAGACTTAAAGGGCATGCAACACTGTGGTGGGATGAACTGCAGGCTGACAGGAATTGCAAAGGAAAACAAAGAATCAAAAGATGGGATAGGATGGTCACCAAGATGAAGGCCAAGTTTATAACCATAGATTATCAAATTAATTTGTTTCGAAGAATGCAAAATTTGAGATAGAAAGGGATGACAGTGAAGGAATACACTGAAGAATTTTATCGACTCAATATTAGAGAAGGTCATCACGAGAGTGATGATGAAAAAATCGCCAGATACATGAATGGCTTGAGATATGAAATTCAATATGAAATAAGCATGGTGACAATTAGAAATGTAGAAGATTCTTATCAGAATGCTCCGAGAGAAGAAGAGAAATTGGCCTGAAAGAAAGGTTAAAGGGGCAAAGGTAGAAGTCAAAGCAGAGGCAAAGAAACTACCCAGGATAGAGTACAGAAGCCCAAGGATGAGGAGAAGAAACCTCATACTCACCTAGAAAGAGGAGGAAGTTAATAGGGAAGAAAATATATCGATAGAAACACTTTTCCTCGAGCTAGAGGAAGAGGAAGAGGTAGAGGAGGTGAGGTAAAATGTTTTGTCTTTGGAAATATTAGACATAAATCTTTTGAATGTCCCGATAGAAAAAGAGATGGAGGAGGTGAATCTCACATTTTAAAAGCGCAAAGGCAAAATGTTGAGGCAGAAGATGCAGAAGGTGGAAGATCCTTAATGATGAGGAAAATTCTCTTGAAGCCAGAGAAGGAGATAGAGAATCCAATCCAAAGAAATAGTTTATTTAGAACTTCTTGCAAGACCAAGGATAGGGTATGCAAGGAAATTGTGGACAATGGAAGCATAGATAACTTAGTATCCATAGAAATGGTGGAGAAGATGGAATTGGAGACCGTTGCACATCCGAGCCCATACAGAGTCTCGTGGTTGTAAAAAGGACATTAGGTAACTATCACTAAACAATGTTTAGTTGAGTTTAAGATAGGGGGATACAGAGATGAGATATTATATGATGTTATACCCATGGATTTCTATCATCTTTTGTTGGAGAGGCCTTAGCAATATGACATAAATATTGTTCATGATGAGAGAAGGAACACATACACCTTGGAAAAGAATGGTAGAAAGCATATGTTGTTGTTGATTGAAGACAAGAAGGTGAAAGTGGAAACAAGCAATACTATACTTCTCATGAGTGGGAAGGAACTTCTAGATGAAGTCAAGAAAGAGGAAGACATGCAGTTTGCTGTGGTAAGGAAACCTAGAGTCATCTTGACTAGTACTTCGATGAATGACCTACCTGAAGAAATTCAGGAACTGCTGGAGAATTTCGATGATATAGTGGTGGACGATTTACCTTGTTTGTTGCCTCCCATCATAAGTATAAGCCATCATATTGACCTTATACCAGGGGTAAGTTTACCAAACAAATAAACGTACTGATTAATGCCGTAGGATAATGAAGAGGTTAAGAAGCAAGTCCAATATTTGATGGACAAGGGATTGATTAGAGAAAGCTTGAGTCCATGCATTGTACCAACAGTGCTAAGTCCAATAAAAAATGGTGGATGGAGGATGTGTACAGACTTGAGAGATATAAACAAAATCACCATCAGATATATATTTCCTTTACCGATGATGGATGACTTGATGGATTGCTCAAGTGGAGCAAAGTTTTTTTCAAAAATTGATTTGAAAAGAGGATATCATCAAATTATAATGAGGGAAGGTGATGAATGGAAGACATCATTCAAAATGAATGAAGGATTATATGAATGGCTTGTCATGTCGTTTAGTTTGATGAATGTGCCAAGTACTTTTATGAGGTTGATGAATGAAGTCTTGAAAGATTTCATTGGTAAGTTTGTAATTGTGTATCTTGATGATATACTGATTTTCAGTAAAACTAAGGGAGAGCACTTTTGACACCTAACTCTAGTGATGAGAAGGTTGCAGCAAGAGAAGTTGCTGATAAATTTGAAGAAGTCATCTTTCATGAAGAAATAACTCATTTATTTGGGTTTCATAATCTCTTTGAATGAGTTAAAGATGGATCTCGAGAAAGTAAAGGCAATCAGGGATTGGCCATCACCAAAGAATATCTTTGAAGTCAGAAGCTTCCAGGGATTAGCCAGTTTTTACCGGAAATTCATCAGGAATTTTAGTGGAATTTCTGCACCAATGATGGACATAGTCAAGAAAAGACATAAATATTTTCATTGGACAGAGGAAGCAGAGTAAAGTTTCAAGTTGTTAAAGGAGAATATATCTAGACAACCAGTTCTGGTTCTACCATATTTCAGTAAAACATTTCAAGTGAGATGTGACGTAAGTGGGTTTGTGATTGGATCAGTCTTAAGCCAAGACAATAGGCCACTTGCATACTTCATTGAGAAGCTCAATGAGACTAAGATGAAATATTCTATGTATGATAAGGAGTTTTATGCATTCATACAAGCTTTGAAGAAATGGAGGCATTACTTGGTTCTGAAAGAGTTTGTCTTGTATAGCGACAATCATGCTTTACAATTCATAACCAAACAAGAGAAATTAAACAAGAAACATGCAAAATGGGTTGAATTTATGAAAAACTTTACTTTTTTTTATAAAGAACATTTTTGGAACTGCTAACAAGGTTGTTGATGCATTGAGCAGGAAATGTTTGATTCTATAGGAGTTTCATGTGAAGACCTTAGGTTTTGATAGCCTAAAGGACATGTACAGAGATGATTCAGATTTCAGGGATGCTCATGAAGCATGCGAGAATCTCGTTTTAAGAGAAAAAATCCAATGGATTGAATATATGGTTCAAGATGGACAGTGATTTAGAGGAAATCAGTTGTGTATTTTGAAGATTTCTATGAGAGAGAATCTTCTAAAGGAAAAACATAGTGGAGGGTTGGCTGTACATTTTGGCCATGATAAAACATTTGCGCAACTGAACAATCTATATTAATGGCTAGGGATGAGGACAGAGGTCAAGAAATTTGTCAACAAATGTAGAATTTGGTAGCACGCAAAAGGGAAAAGTCAGAATACAGGATTGTATCAACCATTGCCAGTACCAAAGAGGCCATGGGATGCGGTAAGAATGGATTTTGTGTTAGGACTGCCGAGGACACAAAGAGGTTGTGATTCCATATTCGTGGTAGTTGATAGGTTTTCAAAAATGGCATATTTCATTCCATGTCGAAAAACTAGTGATGCAACACACATTGCAAATCTGTTTTTCAAAGAAGTTGTTCGACTTCATGGTTTACCCAAGAGTATTGTTTCAAACCGGGATACCAAATTTATTAGTCATTTCTGGAGGACACTATGGAAGAAGCTGGGGATGGATTTATCTTTTATCTCAGCATATCACCCTCAAAAGGATAGAAAGAATGAGGTAGTGAATCGAAGTTTAGGAGAATTGTTGAGGAGTTTAGTAGCTGAGCATCACAGTCAATGGGATTAGAATCTTCCACAAGCAAAATTTGCATATAATGACTCACCTAATAGAAGCACAGGATAAATCCCATTCTAGATGATGTATGGAATGCAACTAAGAGGAGTATTTGAGTTGAGGGACTTAGAGAAAAGTGAGTTCAGAAGTGTTGGGGTAGAAGATTTTGCAGCAGAGATGCAGGAGCTCCACAATAAGATAAAAGAGAGGTTACAGTATTCTAACCAGGAATACAAACGCAGAGCAGATCAACACAGAAGAGAAATTTAGTTTGAATTAGGATATTTAGTCTTAGTGCACTTGAGAAAAGAAAGATTCCCAAGGGGAACATATAATAAGCTGAAGATGAAAAAGATAGGGTTGTGTAAAATCTTGAGAAAATTTGAGGCAAATGCTTATGAGATAGAATTGTCGGATGGAGTTGGGATATCACCCATCTTCAATGTAGCAGATCTATATCCTTATAGAGAAAATGAAACAGAGGGATCATAGGATCAGAAGGAAGTTGAGTGGGTCAAACAGATGTCGGTAGCTGAAATGTCGCAGATGGAAAAGATAATTGATCAGAGAGTTAGCAACAAGACCCGAACGAAGAGATATTTTGAGTATTTGATAAAATGGAAGGGACACCCGATTGAAGATGCGAGTTGGGAAAGCGAAGTGGAGATCCAGAAACATGGACAGATGATGCAGGAGCTCATGAACAGGAGTCCATGAATTTTTTAGGCAGGGGAGTATGATGCAGGAGCATCCTAAGCAAGATAGCCAAGCAAGCGCAAAAGCGGGGGACAACTAGAAATGCACCAACACACATTCTGAGAATTTTTTAAATTTGAAGGATAAAAAATTAATGTAATATCTGGGAGGATATTTTTTCTTTTATGATTTGGATATTGTATTGTAGATCTTGAGCATAGCTCTCATCTGTCGGCCATAAGCATTTAATGTAATGAATGTAGAGTAGTTGTTGTCTTTAATTTCGATTAGATAGTTAGAGCTGTAAGAGGGAAAACTCTAGAAAGATCCCTCGCATGTATTGTATTGAGATCATTATTCTCATTGTAATTTGTAAGCTATAGAGTAAGAGAGCATAGGAGAATAGAGAAGAACAAAGTTGTAGGATTTATATGAGCAAATAGTTGTTGCTATAGGACCCATGTACAAATTCATTTGGATTAATATATGAGAAAGCTTTGATCCGAATTCATGGTATCTTTGAACTCTGTTTTCATCTATTGAATGGTATATTTACAGTTAATTTTCAGTCTCAATTATGCATTTGTTTCAATGTTGTGTGTATGTATGCTCGTGAATTCATGTTGAAGGTATGAAATCTGTGAGAGGGGAAATATAAGTTTCAATTGTTTCTCTTCCTAAGAATTCCTACAAGGAGTGCAGTGGAAGTCCAAAAAGAGTGCATTGACGAGGTTCTGAGTATTACCTCAGAAGAAGCTTAGGAGATATATCGTTGTTCTTGTACCAGCAAAGGTGCAAGCAGGCTAATTTGAAGTCTTATACATTTCCAACCCAGCAAGTGGTTGAAAGATTTTTGTCGCAAGGAGTGCATAGAGTATCAAAGTTCAGATAACTAGAGGTTATCGTGAGTGCCACAAGGAGTGCGTGCAAAGAATCCTTGGAAACTCTAGAGTTTGCAACAGAGGCCAAGCTCAAAAGGAATAGAGACTTCGAGGAATTCAAAGAAAAGCATAAGGACGAAGTCACCTCAAAGAGGTTGGACTAGGATAATTGATGCTAAGCATTTTGGCTTGAAATCACTGCAACCCTGAGACGAACGGTTGACATTATCGGAGGGAGAATCATCAACATTTTGTGGACCGTTTGATCTCACAGACTGACAAAAGTGTTCAGGAGGGAGTCTTTAAGTGTTCGAAAGTTGAGGAGGGAGAACAACCATCAGATCTGGATCAATGAGGATCATTGATCTAGTGTTTGAATTTCAGTGTTTCAGAATTCAGGGGTGTGGAGAAGATTGTGACGAGAAGGCAAGAATCGTGAAATTCTGTTTCACAAAATCCTGATAGAATATGGACCGTCAGATTGTGGAAAGGTCTGGATTGTCAGTCAACATCCAAGGAGTCGCAAGTTCAGATTTCGGGGAAAAGAGGAGCGTTGTGTCATGAATCCCCGAGTCTCGAAATGTCGATGCGTTTGGATGTGGACCCCAGGATCTAACTAAGGTCACATGGTTGTGGCAAAGGGTCACATTAGGAGAGTTTAAGGGAGAAGCTAAATATCTGTTATCCCCTTTCGAGGTTCGGGAATTGAATAAGTCAGAGGGACTCACAACAGGGATCGCGAAGTCATGAAACCCAAAACATCCTTTCGGGAAAAGGTAGTGGTCACATTGGTTGGTCACATGGAAGGAGGTTCACGTCTTGTTCTTGTTCGCACATGCGTAACTTTTAAGAAGGACATGTGGTTACAAGTGTGAAGATTCCAACTGGGAATCGAAGAGCCATTTCAGCTCAAGGAGAGATTAAGAACAATCCTTAGACTGGGAGGTTAAGCAGATCCCTGCTGAGGTGGGGGTGTTGTGTCATGCTGCAACAATGAAACCCTAATCCTCTTGTTGATGCACCTTAAGTGAAGAGATTGACCTATTTTCTGGATATCCTAGTGCACCCTAACCCAATGCAACTCCTGGTACTCTCAGCAAGATAAGACACCAAGTTTGATTTTTTGGTCAAAGTCAAAGGTTGACCAAAGTCAAAACAATCATGACTTACTCTATGAAGTCAGAAAACAAGTTAGAAGGGGCTTCCAAATTCAGAGCATGGAAGACAAGGATTGACCTCATCTTTTCCAAGAATAAAGTGTTAGATATCGTGAAAGGAAATATTGTGGAACCACAGTTTGAAGAAGGAAAAGAGAAGGAACCTCAGAACGTTGCAATTATGGAGAAGTTTAAGGATAATGATAGCAATTCCATGAGTATCATAGTGGACTCTATAAAAGACCACTTGATAACCTACATCTCTCATCTTGACTCATCTACGAAGATGTACAATGCCCTAACTAATCTCTTCTCAGTCAGAAACATT
>JASDQU010308226.1:65581-87121 GCA_032191745.1 Picea mariana
CATTGATCCGTGGCTTAACACCCGATTGGTCCATGATCTCTATTTAAAGAGCATGGGGGGTCATTTGCCGATGATCAATTGTGAGAAACTCTCTTGTAAAATCTCTCTGTAATATTTTTCTTTGCATTAATAAACTGCTCCAAGTGGCCGCATTGGCTGGGGCCGTGGATGTTTCCTTGTAGGGGTTTTACCACGTGAAAACATTGGTGTGTTGATCTTTGATCTGGTTATGTGAGTGGTTACTGAAGGTGTTCATCCTCTGTTGGAATACCTGTGTTGTTGAACATTTCATACCACTTTATTGTCATTGAATTTCAAAGATACTAGGTCCTTCTAGTGAATTTCCATTTGTTGACCCCACAATACATCCATATGCACATACGGGGTCCCTTTTTAAAGAACACCAGCCTTTATTTTTTCTTGTTCAGGGTTTTGCTTCTTTCTAGGAGTCTTCGTGACAAATGTTGAGGCAATGGCGTTGGTAGATACTTGTTTTGAAATTTCAACCAAGCTTACACCTCTTTCTTTATTTAAATTTATTGTGGGAGTCGCTCCATCTCCACCTCTTGTGCCAAGTGCCCATCGTCTACATGCTCAGTTAGTCAGCTACCCTCCAAATTGGGTGTTATAGATTAAAAGTGGGGTTCACTTTGATTGGTTTAAGTAGATCATGGTTTGATTATCAGTGTCATTAAATGTACTTCTAGAAATATCCTCAAGGTAGATTTCAAACCTCACTTTGTGAGGAACAAATACTATATTATCGTTTTACCTATCTTCAAATATTATGACCAAGAAGTGCACACCATACTAACTCTCACATTTTTTCGTACAACCATCCCACGTGCCCAATTTTGAGCCTTGCTAGGAGGATTGTGAATTCTCATGAGAGATAGTGTGAATCACTTTTGTGCCTATGCCTATGAGTGGGGTTTAGCATGTCTAGAGGTTTACTAAAGCCACTCAACGTACACTAGAGCTTGTAATTGGATTTAGATCATGTAGATTCAATTTAAAGAAAATCAATTCTTATCATTATCATCATTATCATTCAAGTTCAACTTGTATAATAACTTAAAATAGCTCTCATTCATTTCTTATGATGAATTTTATCTTTATACTCTCTATCACCCATCAAATCCTCCTATGAACCTTGTAGCACATTATCAAAATCACATATGTTTTTATTTTCAAGTTAACATTTAACAATTGTATGTTGATGATAGTGCTAGTATAGGTTTAGTACCATGACTTTGAATAAGGGGAAAAGGTTGAAAAATGAGGAGATTGAGGAACCCATTATGCTAGAACTTAACCTAGTGTACAACAACATTGATCCTAACATTGACATCCCATATGGTTGGACCTCCACTTTGCATTTAAATGGTATCGTCCCATCACCCATACTTTTAATGATTATATTTAAAGTATATATATCACAGGGAAGGGTTATTAATTACTTCTGTACAAGGTCTCGTCCAACCGCCCATTGAAAATTGAGATACCATGGCTATGACGAGGATTTTACTAGGGAGCAGGGTTGATCGAGAAACACCAAAATTTATCACATACTTTTGTTTAATTAGGGAACATGCCTTACTCGTTCAAATGCATTTTAAACTACGAGCATTGGAGATCTACCAGGAAGGAAGGAATAAGTAACAATGCAAAGTAAAGAAATAAATATGCTTGGATGGGGAATTTCCCAGGAAAGAGACTTGGGTGGTAATTTACCAAGAAACAGGCTTGACCGAGAAACACCAAAATTGTTCACATACTTTTCATTGACTAGGGAACAAGCCTGACCTGTTCAAATGAATGTTAAACTACGGGTGATGGATATCTGCCAGGAAGGAAGAAGTAACGATGCAAAGTAGAGAAATAAAATAAAAAGGCGTCAGCGTGGACCGAGAAACACCAAAATTTATCACCTACTTTTCTTTATTAGTGAACACGACTGACCCATTTACATGCATATCAAGATACGACTGGGACTATCCACCATGCAGTAGCCCAATCATTGGTGGATCGCTGCACGATGTAACCATGTGGAACCCTCAATACGTGCCACGCATGCATCCTCATATGAATGCCATCGACCAGATCTCCAACGAGTTGGGCCGGAGAGTTAGTGTACATCGAATTAATGTGGTTGCACTAACATGATAAGACCTCTCGTAAACACTCAACAACCACCACCAACTTGTTGTAATTGAAATTTCAAAATTTGAAATTCAAAATATCGTGTGTTCCATTGGAAAGAAAGTTGCAATGAAATATGGAGTTCGTTTGACCTAATACAATCATTTTTGAGTGAAATTTCGAATCAGAGTAGTGGGGAGAGCGTTGGGAGTTTTTCTGATATTCATGGTAGCATTATACATTTGCTTCCAAGGTAATAACAACAATTATACGATGTAATTGCATATATTTCTGTTAGTTTATGATGTAGTAGTCGTGAACATTGATTTGAGTTGAGTTATAAGATGTGCCTCTGAACATTGTTAATGTATGAATATTTTTTTATTTGTGATCCTTACAGGTGTAGGATGTGCTACCCTCTAAATCTGAAATGAGTGCATGCTCACTGCTTGGGAAAAAGAGAATCCCTATGGCAGAGGGAAATGACTAGAGAGAGGGAAATCATGGATGGTTCAAGGACTCCCGAGACCAACAGACAGGTTTTGGAGGTGAATGGGATGTTCCTTCGATGGTAGTGGCAAAGGCAGTTACAAAACTGGGGACTATGGAGGTCTACTAAACTATCAAGGATTTGGAAATGTCCCTGTGACTCTAACCGAGTTTTTTCATCAATCAATTCCTACCACATGAGATGCCAAACCGGAGGAAGGGGTTTCCTGAGGCCGTTTGATGGGTGCACTGAGATTTCCATCTACATGTGCCTAGGGCCGTGGGAAGAGCCTAATCAACACCACATCCTATTCTAATGGTACAAGAAGAAACTTTCCTATTTGTTAGCAGTGACAAATGCTTGGTGAAACGAGGTGTGTGCCTACTATGGTAAATTAAATTTCTTATCTTGTTGATTCCCGCCAAAGGAATTTCGAGTCAATCTCTTGCAAGGAAGATTCATTGCTTGGACCTCCTATTTTTGTGTGGTATGGAGACAAGGGTAGACCAATAGACCATTGATCGTGTTCATCCATGAAGGAGAGTGGACTTGTGAGACCATGAAACTGAATATCCAAGCCGAGATGATGGAACGTAATGGTGATATAAAATATGGTGAAGGTTTATGGGGTGTCAAATTTGTTTTCCTGGCAACATAAACTAAGATAATTGGTTTTTTGTTCTTCGGATTGACCTAGTCAATATGGGTGACCTGCACATTTATTTTCCCCTGGATCAGGTAATGTTCCAAACATTCCAAGTCTCTCAGAAGAGCTACTTCCCTCCCTGGATGTTGAGTAAATATTGTATCTTGGCTTGGTTGCAATTCTTGTGTATACATGAATCCTACGATGCAAAGTCATATCCTCTTATATGACCTCTTATTCTCAACTGTGTTTATGTTGTTCAATTGCAGGATCATTTTGTGCATGCCATGTCATTGAACCAAATGATTCACAAGTCCAAGTAATATGTGTTGAAATTATATATTGTAGTTAATCTCGATGAGTAAGTCCAAGTAATATGTGTTGAAATTATATATTGTAATTACTCTCGATGAGTAAAACACTCAGTCGCCTATTCTTTTGTGCAATCTCCTCTCTATGAGGTAAAATTGTAAACTTTATATCTTTATATTGTAATTTATATCTTTATATATTTCTACCTACCTGTCCCTCTATCTCCCCCCTTTTTCTCACACTCAGTCTCACTCTCTCTCTAAAAGTGGTTGGCTTATGTATATGTGCATATACTGAAGCCGACCAATTTCCTATATGAACATATATAGAAGCCTGTTGATATTATGGTAGTTGCGGGAGGTATTAACCTCCACGTGTAACCCTGAAAAGAATAGAATATTCTAGGAAGCAAGAAGAAATCTAAAGCATTGGACATAAGCCTAGAAGACAAGTCGACTAAAGAAAATAATTAATATTGAGTTTTTAGCCTCCAGAATGAGAAGTCGGCCTAGAAAGATAAAGAGAAGCAATATAAGTAAAGGGTGCCAGAGTTCTTTTGTGACACACATCTCACAATGGCAGAAATGTAAGAGTGCACACTGTAGAAACTGAGTAAGTGCACAAGTCTGGATAGTAGCTATAGTTGTAGCTACTGCAACCTATATTCTCGGTTTAGGCTTGGACTTTCTATTGGTTATGGTTTGGAATTTATTCCATGTGTGCTAGCTCTAGAGACATGTATGCTAGATTGATTGGATATTAGGCCTAGGGTTTGATTCTAGAATCATTCTCTGTCAAGGTTAAGGTGCTCGAGGGTGGCTTCGGCCTATGGTTGGGTGACAATATTGTTATATTGTCTATGGTTAAATGAGAACATCTATTATTTCTAACAAGTTATGGGTCCACACTATCTTCGGACAGTCTAACCGTTGGAAGATAGATTGGGAGAATTTTCTTAGTTAAAGTTGCAGTTGCAGTCATTTTTTGTTTGTGATGCAGGAGCATCGTAAGAGAGCTAGCCAAGCAAGCGCAAAAATGGGGGACAACTGGAAATGCACCAGCGCACATTTTGAGAATGTTTTGAATTTGAAGGATAAAACATTAATGTAATATCTGGGAGGATATTTTTTCTTTTATGATTTGGAGATTGTAACGCAGATATTGAACGTAGCTCTCATCTGTTGTCCATAAGCATTTAATGTAATGAATGTAGAGTAGTTTTTGTCTTTAATTTCAATTAGATAGTTAGAGTTGTAGGAGGGAAAACTCTACAAAGCTCCCTCGCATTTATTGTATTGAGATCATTATTCTCATTGTAATTTGTAAGTTGTAGAGTAAGAGAGAATAGGAGAATAGTGAAGAATAGAGCTGTAGGAGTTGTATGAGTAGATAACTATTTCTATAGGACCCATGTACAGATGCATTTGGATTAATATATGAGAAATCTTTGATCTGACTTCATGGTGTCTTTAAATTCCGTTTCCATCTATTGAATGGTATGTTTACAGTTAATTTTCAGTCTCTGTTATGAATTTGTTTCAATGTTGTGTGTATGTATGCTCGTGAATTCATGTTGAAGGTATGAACTCTGTGAGAGGGGAAATATAAGTTTCAATTGTTTCTCTTCCTGAGAATTTTTTCAAGGAGTACAATGGAAGTCCACAAAGAGTGCATTGACAAGGTTTTGAGTATTACCTCAGAAGAAGCTCAGGAGAGATATTGTTGTTCTTGTACCAACATAGGTGCAAGTAGGCCAGTTTGAAGTCTTATAATTTTCCAACCCAGCAAGTGGTTGAAGGATTTCTGTCGCAAGGAGTGCACAGAGTATCAAATTTCAGATAACCAGAGATTATCGTGAGTGCTGCAAGGAGTGTGCGCAAAGAATCCTTGGAAACTCTAGAGTTTGCAGAGGAAGCCAAGTTCAGAAGGAATAGATACTTTGAGGAATTCAAAGAAAAGTAGAAGGACAAAGTCACCTCATAGAGGTTGGCCCAGGAGAATCAACACCAAGACTTTTGGCTTGAAATCACTGCAACCCTGAGACAAACGATTGACATTCTCAGAGGGAGAATCACCGTTGTTCCATGGACCGTTTGATCTCACAGACCGACATAAGTGTTAAGGACGAATTCCTTAAGCATTCAAAAGTTTAGGAGGGAGAACAGTCATCAGATATGGATCAACGAGAATCATTAATCTATTTTTTGGATTTCGGCGTTTCAGAATTCGGGGGTGTGGAGAAGATTGTGATGAGAAGGAAAGAATCATGAAATTTTGATTCACGAATTCTTGATAGAATCTAGACCATCATATTGTGGAAAGGTCTAGACCATCAATCAATAGCCAAGGAGTCACAAGTTCAAACTTTGGGGAAAAGAGGAGCATTGTGTCGTGAATCCCTGAGATGCGAAATGCCGATGCGTTTGGAGGTGGACCCTAGGATCTAACTGAATTCACATGGTTGTGGCAGAGGGTCACATTAGGAGAGTTTAAGGGAGGAGATAAAGATCTGTTATCCCTTTTTGGGGTTCAGGAATTGAAGAAGTCAGAGGACTCACAACAGGGATCGTGAAGTCACGAAACCCAAAACATCCTTTCAGGAAAAGGTAGTGGCCACATTGGTTGGTCACGTGGAAGGAGGTTCACACCTTGTGCTTCTTCGCACACATGTAACTTCTAAGAAGGACTTGTGGTTACAAGTGTGAAGATTCGAGATGGGAATCGAAGAGCCATTTTGGCTCAAGGGGAGATTAAGAATGATCCTTAGACCGGGAGGTCAAGCCGATCCCTACTGAGGTGTGGGTGCTATCTCAGGTGGTATCAGAGCCTAGCTAACAACTTTTGTTTTCTGTAGAAGGAGACAGAGGACAATTGTGAATTGAATTCTACATGGACATATTGAAGCAATACCACCAAGAAGACGTCAAGAGAGACCAATGTTCGATCCAGCTGTGGAAAGGGAAATTGGAGAAATTTGTGCTCGATTATATTCTATGGAGACAACACAGATATGAGCTACTGATACTGGTGATTTCAGTGAAGACAAAAGAGAGAATGAAGCTAAAGTCAAAGATGATGCAGAAGAATGTCTATTCAAATCTATTACAAGAATAGGGGCCAGAGCAAAAATGGACATCCCGATGTATGAAGGCAATTTATACATTGAGGAGCTGCTAGATTGGTTTAGAGCTCTGGATAAATATTTCAATTATGAAGATATCGAAGAAGATAAGAAAGTAAAAGATGTTGTCACTAGAATTAAAGGGCATGCAACACTATGGTGGGATGAACTGCAGACTGACAGGCGTTGCAAAGGCAAACAAAGAATCAAAAGATGGGACAGGACGGTTGCCAAGATGAAGGCCAAGTTTATAACCAGAGATTATCAAATCAATTTGTTTGGAAGAATGCCAAATTTGAGACAGAAAGGGATGACAGTGAAGGAATACACTGAGGAATTTTACCGACTCAATATTAGAATAGGTTGTCACGAGAGTGATGATGAAAAAGTAACCATAACATGAATGTCTTGAGATATGAAATTCAATATGAAATAAGCATGGTGAAAATTAGAAATGTAGAAGATTCTTATCAGAATGCTCTGAGAGCAGAAGAGAAATTGGCCTGAAAGCAAGGTCAAAGGGGCAGAGGTAGAAGTCAGAGCAGAGGCAAAGAAATTACCCAGGACAGAGTACAGAAGCCCAAGGATGAGGAGAAGAAACCTCATACTCACCCAGAAAGAGGAGAAAGTTAACAGGGAAGACAATATGCCGATAGAAACACTTTTCCTCGAGCTAGAGGAAGAGGAAGAGGCAGAGAAGGTGAGGTAAAATGTTTTGTCTGTGGAAAGATCAGACATAAATCTTTTGAATGTCCTAATAGAAAAAGAGATGGAGGAGGTGAATCTCACATTTCAGAAGTGCAAAGGCGAAATGTTGAGGCAGAAGATACAGAAGGTGGAAGATCCTTAATGATGAGGAAAATTATCTTTTATCCAGAGAAGGAAATAGAGAATATAGTCCAAAGAAATAGTTTATTTAGAACTTCTTGCAATACCAAGGATAGGGTATGCAAGGTAATTGTGGAAAACAGAAGCACAAATAACTTAGTATCCATAGAAATGGTGGAGAAGCTGGAATTGGAGACCTTTTCACATCCGAGCCCATACAGAGTCTCGTGGTTGTAAAAAGGACATCAGGTAACTGTCACTAAACAATGTTTAGTTGAGTTTAAGATAGGGGGATACAAAGATGAGATATTATGTGATGTTATACCCATGGATGTCTGTCATCTTTTGTTGGAGAGGCCTTGGCAATATGACATAAATGTTGTTCATGATGAGAGAAGGAACACATACACCTTGGAAAAGAATGGTGGGAAGCATATGTTGCTGCCGATTGAAGACAAGAAGGTGAAAGAGAAAACAAATAATACTATACTTCTCATGAGTGGGAAGGAACTTCTAGATGAAGTCAAGAAAGAGGAAGACATCCAGTTTGTTGTGGTAAGGAAACCTAGAGTCATCTTGACCAGTACTTTGATGAATGACCTACTTGAATAAATTCAGGAACTGCTGTAGAATTTCGATGATATATTGGTGGACGATTTACCTTGTTCGTTGCCTCCCATCATAAGTATAAGCCATCATATTGACCTTATACCAGGGGAAAGTTTACCAAACAAATTAGTGTACCGATTAACGCTGCAGGATAATGAAGAGGTTAAGAAGCAAGTCCAAGATTTGATGGACAAGGGATTGATTAGAGAAAGCTTGAGTCCATGCATTGTACCAACAATGCTAAGTCCAATAAAAAATGGTGGATGGAGGATGTGTATAGACTTGAGAGATATAAACAAAATCACCATCAGGTACAAATTTCCTTTACCGAGGATGGATGACTTGATGGATTGCTCGAGTGGAGCAAAGTTTTTTTCAAAAATTGATTTGAAAAGAGGATATCATCAAATTATAATGAGGGTAGGTAATGAATGGAAGACATCATTCAAAACGAATGAAGGATTATATGAATGGCTTGTCATGTCGTTTAGTTTGACGAATGCGCCAAGTACTTTTATGAGGTTGATGAATTAAGTCTTGAAATATTTCATTGGTAAGTTTGTAATTGTGTATCTTGATGATATACTAATTTTCAGTTAGAGACACCTAACTCTAGTGATGAGAAGGTTGCAGTAAGAGAAGTTGCTGATAAATTTGAAGAAGTCATCTTTCATGAAGAAAGAACTCATTTATTTGGGTTTCATAATCTCTTCGAATGAGTTAAAGATGGATCCCGAGAAAGTAAAGGCAATCAAGGATTGGCCATCACCAAAGAATATCTTTGAAGTAAGAAGCTTCCATGGATTAGCCAGTTTTTACCAGAAATTCATCAGGAATTTTAGTGGAATTTATGCACCAATAATGGACATAGTCAAGAAAAGACAAATATTTTCATTGGACAGAGGAAGAAGAGAAAAGTTTCAAGTTGTTAAAGGAGAATATAACTAGACAACTAGTTCTGGTTCTGCCAGATTTCAATAAAACATTTCAAGTGAGATGTGACGCAAGTAGGTTTGCGATTAGATCAGTCTTAAGCCAAGACAATAGGCCAGTTTCATACTTCAGTGAGAAGCTGAATGAGACTAAGATGAAATATTCTACGTATGATAAGGAGTTTTATGTAGTCATACAAGCTTTGTAGAAATGGAGGCATTGCTTGGTTCTGAAAGAGTTTGTCTTGTATAGCGACAATCATGCTTTACAATTCATAACCAAACAAGAGAAACTAAACCGGAAACATGCAAAATGGGTTGAATTTATGAAAAAATTTAGTTTTTTTACAAAGCACATTTCTGGAACTACTAACAAGGTTGTTGATGTGTTGAGAAGGAAATGTTTGATTCTGCAGGAGTTTCGTGTGAAAACCTTAGGTTTTGATAGCTTGAAGGACATGTACATAGATGATTCAAATTTCAGGGATGCTTATGAAGCATGCGAGAATCTCATTTTAAGAGACATAATCCAATGGATTGAATATATGGTTTAGGATGGATTGTTATTTAGAGGAAATCAGTTGTGTATTCCGAAGAGTTCTATGAGAGAGAATCTTCTAAAGGAAAAACATAGTGGAGGGTTGGTTGGACATTTCGGCCATGATAAAACATTTGCGCAACTAAACAGTCTATATTATTGGCCAGGGATGAGGACAGGTGTCAAGAAATTTGTCAACAAATATAGAATTTGGTAGCACGCAAAAGGGAAAAGACAGAATACAAGATTGTATCAACCATTGCCAGTACCAGAGAGGCCGTGGGATGTGGTAAGCATGGATTTTGTGTTAGGATTGTTGAGGACACAAAGAGGTTGTGATTCCATATTCGTGGTAGTCGACAGGTTTTCAAAAATGGCATATTTCATTCCATGTCGAAAAACTAGTGATGCAACACACATTGCAAATCTATTTTTCAAAGAAGTTGTTCGACTTCATGGTTTACCCAAGAGTATTGTTTCAGACCAAGATACCAAATTTGTTGGTCATTTCTGGAGGACACTATGGAAGAAGCTGGGGACAGATTTATCTTTTAGCTCAGCATATCACCCTCAGATGAATGGATAGACTGAGGTAATGAATCAAAGTTTAAGAGATTTTTTGAGGAGTTTAGTAGCTGAACATCACAGTCAGTGGGATCAGATTCTTCCACAAGCGGAATTTGCATATAATGACTCACCTAATAAAAGCACATGACAAATCCCATTCCAGATAATGTATGGAATGCAACCAAGAGGAGTATTTGAGTTGAGGGATTTAGAGCAAAGTGAGCTCAGAAGTGTTGGGGCAGAAGGTTTTGCAGCAGAGATGCAGGAGCTCCACAGTAAGATAAAAGAGAGGTTACAGTATTCTAACCAGGAATACAAGCGCAGATCAGATCAACATAGAAGAGAGATTTAGTTTGAATTAGGATATTTAGTCTTAGTGCACCTGAGAAAAGAAAGATTCCCAAGGGGAAAATACAATAAGTTGAAGATGAAAAAGATAGGGTTGTGTAAAATATTGAGAAAATTTGAGGCAAATGCTTATGAGATAGAATTGTCAGATGGAGTTGGGATATCACCCATATTCAATGTAGCAGATCTGTATCCTTACAGAGAAGATGAAATAGAGGGATCATAGGATCAAAAGGAAGTTCAATGGGTCAAACAGATGTCGGTAGCTGAAATGCCGTAGATGGAAAAGATCATTGATCAGAGAGTTAGCAAGAAGACCTGAAGGAAGAGATTTTTTGAGTATTTGACAAAATGGAAGGGACACTTGATTGAAGATGCCAGTTGGAAAAGCGAAGCGGAGATCTAGAAACATGGATAGACAGTGCAGGAGCTCATGAACAGGAGTCCATGAATCTTTCAACCAGGGGAGTATGATGTAGGAGCATCCTTAGCAAGCTAGCCAAGCAAGGACAAAAGCAGGGGACAACTGGAAATGCACCAACGCACATTTTGAGAATTTTTTGAATTTGAAGGTTAAAAAATTAATGTAATATCTGGGAGGATATTTTTTCTTTTATGATTTGGATATTGTAACGCAGATCTTGAGCGTATCTCTCATCTGTCGGCCATAAGCATTTAATGTAATGAATGTAGAGTAGTTGTTGTCTTTAATTTCGATTAGATAGTTAGAGTTGTAGGAGGGAAAACTCTAGAAAGATCCATTGCATGTATTGTATTGATATCATTATTCTCATTGTAATTTGTAAGTTGTAGAGTAAGAGAGAATAAGAGAATAGAGAAGAACAGAGTTGTAGGGGTTATATGAGCAAATAGTTGTTGCTATAGGACCCATGTACAAATGC
This sequence comes from Picea mariana, assembly GCA_032191745.1. NCBI lineage: Eukaryota > Viridiplantae > Streptophyta > Pinopsida > Pinales > Pinaceae > Picea > Picea mariana. Next base: position 77,017 of record JASDQU010308226.1, read on the forward strand.
GTTTGGATTAATATATGAGAAAGCTTTGATTCGAATTCATGGTGTCTTTGAATTCTGTTTCCATCTATTGAATGGTATGTTTACATTTAATTTTCAGTCTCAGTTATGCATTTGTTTCAATGCTGTGTGTATGTATGCTCATGAATTCATGTTGAAGGTATGAAATCTGTGAGAGGGGAAATATAAGTTTCAATTGTTTCTCTTCCTGAGAATTCCTGCAAGGAGTGCAGTGGGAGTCTGCAAAGAGTGTGTTGACGAGGTTCTGAGTATTACCTCGGAAGAAGCTCAGGAGAGATATCGTTGTTCTTGTACCAGCAGAGGTGCAAGCAAGCTAGTTTGAAGTCTTATACTTTTCTAACCCAGTAAGTGGTTGAAGGATTTTTGTCGCAAGGAGTGCACAAAGTATCGAAGTTCAGATAACCAAAGGTTATCGTTAGTGTCGCAAGGAGTACGTGCAAAGAATCCTTGGAAAATCTAGAGTTTGCAGCAGAGGCCAAGCTCAAAAGGAATAAAGACTTCGAGGAATTCAAAGAAAAGCATAAGGATGAAGTCACCTCACAAAGGTTGGCCCAGGATAATCGATGCTAAGCCTTTTGGCTTGAAATCACTGCAACCTTGAGATGAACGGTTGACATTATCGGAGGGAGAATCATCAACGTTTCGTGGACCGTTTGATCTCACAGACTGATAAAGGTGTTAAGGAGGGAGTCCGTAAGTGTTCAGAAGTTCAGGAGGGAGAACAGTCGTTAGATCTGGATCAACGAGAATCATTGATCTAGTGTTTGAATTCCGGCATTTCGGAATTCAGGGGTGTGGAAAAGATTGTGACGAGAAGGCAAGAATCACAAAATTCCGATTCACAAAATCCTGATAGAATCTAGACCGTCAGATCGTGGAAAGGTATAGATCGTCGATCAAAATCTAAGGAGTCGCGAGTTCAGACTTCAGGGAAAAGAGGAGCATTGTGTCATGAATCCCTCAGTCCCAAAATGTCGATGCGTTTGGAGGTGGACCCCAGGATCTAACTGAGGTCACATGGTTGTGGCAAAGGGTCACATCAGGAGAGTTTAAGAGAGGAGATAAAGATCTGTTATCCCTTTTCGAGGTTCAGGAATTGAAGAAATCAGAGGGACTCACAATAGGGATCGCGAAGTCGCGACACCCGAAACATACTTTCGGGAAAAGGTAGTGGTCACATTGGTTGGTCACATGGAAGGAGGTTCGCACCTTGTTCTTGTTTGCACACACGTAACTTCTAAGAAGGACCTATGGTTACAAGTGTGAAGATTCCAACTGGGAATCGAAGAGGCATTTCAGCTCAAGGAGAGATTAAGAATGATCCTTAGACCGGGAGGTCAAGCAGATCCCTACTACGGTGGGGGTGTTGCGTCATGCTACAACAATGAAACCCTAATCCTCTTTTTGAGGCACCTTAAGTGAAGAGATTGACCTATTTTCTAGATATCCTAGTGCACCCTAACCCAATGCACCTCTTGGTACTCTCAACAAGCTAAGACACCAAGTTTGATTTTTTGGTCAAAGTCAAAGGTTGTCCAAGTCAAAGTCAAAGGTTGACCAAAGTCAAAACAGTCATGACTTACTCTATGAAGTCAGAAAACAAGTTAGAAGGGGCTTCCAAATTCAGAGCATGGAAGACAAGGATTGACCAGATCCTTGCCAAGATTAAAGTGTTGGATATCGTGAAAGGAAAGATTGTGGATCCGTAGTTTGAAGAAGGAAAAGAGAAGGAACCTGAGAACGTTGCAATTATGGAGAAGTTTAAGGACAGTGATAACAATGCCATGAGTATCATAGTGGACTCTATAAAAGACCACTTGATAACCTACATCTCTCATCTTGACTCATCTACGAAGATGTACGATGCCCTAACTAATCTCTTCTCAGTCAGAAACATTGGACAAGCAATGGCTCTGAATAATGAGCTTCATGACATGAAAATGAATGATGATGAAATCACAACATCATACTTTGTGAGAATCTCTCAATTAAGAGATCAACTACAAGCTATTGAAGATAAGATTGTTAGGACCACACAATGTACCTTTTTGCCTATACTTTTTGCCACTATTATACCCTTGATCACCTGTATTTAGACTCATACTATCACTTCATCTGATCATTCCAAAGGTATACAACGTCCCTTCTCATTACTATACGCTTAATCTGTTTTGCATAATATTTACATTACTTTCGGACTTAACCATTGATTAGACTGCAGATTAACATTTGAAGCCTGTTGCTGAAACACAGAACTGTTACACAGCCCAGACTCACAGATGATGAAACACAGAGCTGTCACACAGCCTGAGGTTGCAGATGCTGAAACACAGAGCTGCTATACAGTCTGAGGTCGCTGTTGCTGAAACACAGAACTGTCCGGAGTCGCAGATGTTGAAACATAGAGCTGTCACACAACCTGAGGTCGCAGATGCTGAAACACAGAGCTGCTATACAGTCCGAGGTCGTTGTTGCTGAAATACAAAACTGTCTAGAGTCGTAGATGATGAAACACAAAGCTGTTACACAGTCCAGAGTTGCAGATGCTGAAACACAGAGGAGACCGCCAGAACCAATGATGTTGAAACACAAAGGAAGCCGTGACAGTTAGCGGTCAACAACCAAAGCCGACACAGTCAAGAGCGCAATTCACGTGGCTGAAACAACCTGTGAATTGTGATGCTGAAACAGCATCGACAGCTACGAAAAGAAGTTGTTACTCCAGTCGCAACAACAATATCTCATCCATCTCCTGTAAAAGTATTTCTGTTGCGTGAGACCAGGACATCTTGCTCTGGTTTAGAAAGAAGATCCGACTAAAGATAGGACTCAGATATACATTGTAATTTTTGATATATTGTATCGAAGGGGGTTCCCTCTTTAAATAGGGGGAATTCTTCATTCGAGGGATCCAAGTTTTATGTATTGAAAAGCTTCAGAGAGAGAGGGACGTGTACTTCATTTTCAGACTGTAACGGGATATTTTGATAGATGAATAAAAGACTGCTTTGAGTATCTTTCTCTAACTTTCCCGTTCTAGGGGAATCTTGTGAGAAGGGAGGGCCCACCTTATTCACAAGATTCACCCATTAGTTATAGAGTGTGTTAGTATACTCTCTGTTTATGTGTGTTTAATTTTCATATTCTGAAACACTGCTTTTAATGAATTTCGCTTTGCTGAAACACTATTGACTCTGTTTTAGTTTATTGAATGAAATTCGTAATCTTTTTATTAACAATCTTGTGTGATGATTTTATGAGGCTAGCCAGAGATTGGGTTAAGGGTTCCTACTCAGAAAGGAAGGAATCAAAACATCTTATCCTCTGTAGGATTCATTTACTTCTGCAAGTTTGCTAGCCAGAGATTGGGTTAAGGGTTCCTGCTCAGAAAGGAAGGAATCAGAACATCCTGTCCTCTGTAGAATTCATTTACTTCTGAAAGTGTACTATCCAGAGATTGGGTTAAGGGTTCCTGCTCAGAAAGGAAGGAATCAGAACATCCTGTCTTCTGTAGATTTCATTTACTGTTGCAAGTGTGCTAGCCAGAGATTGGGTTAAGGGTTCCTGCTCAGAAAGGAAGGAATCAGAACATCCTGTCCTCTGTAGATTTCCATTATTCCTGCAAGTGTGCTAGCCAGAGACTGGGTTAAGAGTTCCTGCTCAGAAAGGAAGGGATCAGACCATCCTGTTCTCTGTAATCTCAATTTCACAAGTGTGCTAAATAGAAATAGGGCTTAAGGTTCCTGCTTAGAAAGGAAGGAACTAGATGGTCTTGTTCTCTGCTAGATAGAGTCATCTTTTTCTGCATTACTATTTTCATGAAAAAGTGTCAGTAATGAAGTCTCTATTTGAGAGTAAGGGTCTTGTTCTCTGATTGTAGAGTAGTGTTCTTTCCTGTTGCAAGTATTATTTTAATGTAATCCAGGATTCTTAGATTAATTTTTAAGATCTGCAATGGGAAGGTTGAACTTCAGTTCATTCAAGCAAGTGTGATTAGTATAGCTTCTTTTACTACAACTGTAAGTTGCATTTGGAATTGAGCATATATAGTGCGTGGTTATCTTTGAAATAAAAAGACTTCCCTGGGTTGATAATTTATGTATCACTTGGTTGTTTGAAATTAATTAAGCAATTATAGTGACCAACATTTTGGCGTCGTTGCCGGGGAAGGTAGCTATAGATTTCAAAATCACTTATGATTTCTTTTCTTTAGATAAAAAGATTGCATGAAAAACCCCAAAGACACTAACCTTACAGGTGGCAAGGGAAAATGAAAAGGAGGAAGAAAGACTTACATCGACGAGATCCTATCGAAGTCTGAATCTGCTACTCAACGACCAAACTTTCGAAAACAAAACTCCCAGCCTTCATTCCAAGCAGCTTTTGGAATAGGGAAAGAAGTTTGGAGTCCGGAGACAGTCCAAAAGCCAGTAGGAGACATTGAGGACAGAGCAAGCACAACAGGGGAGCAGACAGAAGAAAACATGGATGAGTATAATGAACAATTGCATCATGAAGAACAGGTAGATCCTGAGGGAGAGGTAAAAGATGAAAATTCTTTCTCTACATTAGGATTTCCTATTGGCGATCTCCCTAGAGGAGCAGCCCCCATGAAAAATATTCCACTCTCAGCATTGCCTAATTTTCATGGTTTATCTTCAGAGGATCTTGATGAATTTCTGTTTGAGTTTGATATATTATGTAGAAGCTATGATTACGTTTCTAATGCTCAGAAACTAAAGTTATTTCCAGCAACACTAAAAGGGAATGCACTAAGATGGTTTATGAGTCTTGGAGGCCATGTAATCACAACATGGGACCAAATGAAATAGAAATTCTTGAAAAAATACCAGGACTACTGCCGGACGAGAGAAAAGAGGGAGGAGTTATTCAAAATGATGCAAAAAGAAGACGAGAATCTAGAAGACTTTGTAGAAAGGCTACAATACAATCTACAAAGATCCAGTCATCCCAATGTAAGTAAGGATATTCTCAAAACTATTTTATTAAAAGGGGTAAGGGATGACTCTCTAGATATGCTAAACATGCTTGGGAAAGGGGACATATCCAAGGAATCATATGATGAAATTGTCAATTTATGCAAAAGATGTTCAAGGGGAGCTTCAAGAAACAGATTAAACAGCAGGGACACCACATTTTCTAGAGTCCAAAAATCAGCCAGCGGGGGAGCAACAAGAGCTGAGATAGGTAATTTGCTTGAAGATTTTAAAACTGAAATGTTAAGCTCTTTTGCCTCACAAATGGATACCCTATAGGTTAATAAAAAGCAAGCAGAAGCAGAAGCAACCTTGTCTATCTTTTGTTCTCAATGCAGAGATAAGCATCCAAGAAGAGAATGTCCACTGGACAAAAAGCCAATCTGCACTATTTGCGACAAGGATCATGATACCCAAAATTGTCCATCTTTACCAGGGATCAAGGCAGCATTACAACCAACGGACGAAGAAGCTGAAGCTGTCTATCTGATGACACAAAGGAGACAATGGCAACCGAGGGGACAAGGTATGAACTCTAACATGCCATTTAACCGTTGGAATAATTATTCTACTTTCAATCAAATTTGTTACCCCCCCTTCAATCAAATGCAATATACTAATCAAATGAACTACCCATCCATGCAACAAACTTACCCACCCATGCAACAAATGTACCCACCCATGCAACAAAATAACCCACCCTTTGTTGATCCCTCAATATGGACCTCTTGGCCTCCACAACAACAACAACCATATCAGAATCAATGGAATCAAAATTGGAGAGGACAACAACCTCCCTTTCAAAATCAATTACCTCAACTCCCACAACCACTCTCCTTGTCAGCAGGTACTCCTCCAATCAACCAAACAATAAGACCCCAGCTACCTGTACAACCTAACCCCAACCCGAATAATAAAGCTGTCCAGTGCATTGATATTTATAATCAGCCTACACTTTCTATTCTCCCTGCACAATGTAATGATATTCATCTTCGATCTGGAATAATAGTGGAACCTACCATAGCTGATGTTACCTCTTTTAATAAAGAGGAAACAAAAGAGCATGATGTACCTGAAAAGGTACAATCATCCTCTAACAATGCTACTGAAACAGTAACACCACCATTTCCTGAGCATTTAGCCTTAACTAAAACACCTGAACCACCAACCTTTAATCTTCTCGGGGAATTACAGAATTTATATGTTAAAATTCCTCTACTACAAGCACTCCGAAACATACCAATCTATTCTAGGAAAATGCGAGATATCTATGTCAAAAAGCTTGGTAGGAAAACTAAGGATCCCCTTACAGTCCATGTTATGGGAGACCTGTCTGCACTAATGTCAGGTAAAACTCCCCCAGTCAAATATGGTGATCCTAGCCACCCTACCGTTACAGTACAAATTGGAAAAACGATAATCCCTCGAGTCCTGGTAGACCTTGGTGTAGCCATCAATATCATGACTTTAAAAACCTTACAGCTGCTACAATTACAAGATGAAGTCAGAGAGACCCCTACTATCCTAGAATTGGCTGATCGTTCCACCATTAAAAAAGAAGGAGTCATTGAAGACCTTAGTATCTCTGTGGAATCTTGGAATTATCCAGTCGACTTTACAGTGCTACAACCCAAAACAAAGTTGGGGGCCACCCTCTAATTCTGGGTAGACCTTGGCTAGCCACATCAGATGCCTTTATCAGTTGTAGATCAGGATCAATGACAATTTCAAATGGTTATGAAACTAAGCAGCTTACACTTTATCCTCATGCTACACCCCTCGCTAATAATGATAATTCTGTATGGGTAGATTTTGAGGATCAACCTACTCAACCTCTTCTGACTATCGGACAAGCTTTAAGCCTGAAAGACTCTACTGAGGATGAAATTATCAATAACTTTATTTGCAAGCCATCCTCTGTCACTCCACAAATTCATAATCAATTAACTGCACTGTTGGAGTCTAATAACCAAGAAAATCTCAATTCGGAAAGCCCACCTCAAACACCTAAAACCATCTCTTCCAAAAGCATACCAGTCGAAATTGAACCTGGCAAAACATTAAATATAAACCCTCAATTGATAGATGCTGAAACACAATAGTTAACGAAGTTACTTCGGGAAAATAAACAAGCATTTGCATGGGATTACATAGATATGAAAGGAATCTCTCCTGAGTTATGTACTCACAGAATATATATTAAGGAAGACTGTCGGCCAATCTGTCAACCTCAGCGACGAATGAACCCCAACTTAAGAGAAATTCTCAAAGAAGAACTTCAAAAACTGCTCAATGCAGGGTTTATCTATCCTATATGAGATAGTGAATGGTTGTCCCCATTGGTAATAGTCCCTAAGAAGAACAGGAAATGGAGAGTATGTGTGGATTACAGATTTTTAAATAAAGCCACTCAGAAATATCACTTTCCATTACCATTCATTGATCAAGTGTTAGATAATTTGTCAGGGAAAAAATTCTTCTCATTTTTAGATGGTTTCAGTGGGTACAACCAGATTAAAATTGCACCTCAAGATCAAGATAAAACCACCTTTACTAGCCCTTGGGGAACCTTTGCTTATAGAGTCCTCCCATTTGGACTATGTAATGCACCAACAACCTTTCAAAGGGCAGTTTTAGGAATTTTCTCTGATATGCTTAATGATTCTATGGAAATTTTTATGGATGAATTTACTCCTTATGATGTTTCTTTTCAGGAAGCACTGGAAAACCTTGAGAAGGTACTTAAACGATGCATACAAGCCCAACTCTCCTTNGTGAAGGAATAGTGCTTGGACATTTTATCTCATCTCAAGGAATTCAGGTAGACCCATCCAAAATACAAGTCATTAAGGATCTTCCTACTCCCAAAACCCAAACAGAGGTAAGAAGCTTTCTAGGACATGTTGGATACTACATAAGATTTATTAAGAATTTTTCCAAAATAACTTCTCCCTTGTTTGTGTTACTAATGAAAAATGCTAAATTCAATTGGACTAATCTTTGTCAAGAAGCATTTAATACACTTAAACATCAGTTATCTACAGCTCCTATCCTTAGAGGACCTGATTGGACACTTCCCTTTCACATATCCGCATATGCTTCAGACACTGCTATAGGAGCTGTCTTTGGACAGGAAGAAGATCATCTCCCTTATGCTATATATTTCATCAACAAGAATATGACCCCTGCTGAACTTAATTATACAGTCACCGAGAAGGAATTCTTAGCAGTTATTTATGCAATTAATAAATTTAGACATTACATTACTGGCTATTCTACTTTTTTCCATACTGATCACTCAGCTATCAAGTACTTAATGAATAAACCTATCACAAATGCTAGAGTCACCAGATGGCTATTACTATTGCAAGAATTTGATATTACAATTGTAGATAGAACAGGAAAAGAGAATGTAGTTGTTGATTTTCTTTCTCGATTGACACCTGATGATGATACCCCAGTAGATGATTCCTTTCCTGATGAATATCTATTTGCAGTTTCTTCTCACTCACCTTGGTACATAGGTATTGCTAACTACTTGGTTGCAGGAAAGTTACCATCACACCTATCCTACCGAGAGAAGAAAAGTATTATTCATCAAAGTGCTCGGTATAGTTGGATAAGAGGGTACCTTTTCCATACAGGAGCTGATCAAGAGATTCGAAGGTGTGTTAGAGAAGATGAGGTGTATGATCTATTGAAAGCTTGTCATGATGGCCCTTGTGGAGGGCATTTTGCTGACAAGAGAACAACACACAAAATTCTAAGGATGGGTTACTATTGGCCCTCACTCTTCAAATATGCAAAGAAATATGTCAAGGCCTGTGATAGCTGCCAAAGAGTAGGCCAACCTAATCATAGAGATAAAATTCCATTAAACCCCCAGGTAGTACTTGAACCATTTGAAAGATGGGCCTTAGACTTCATAGGACCCATCAACCCTCCATCCAATCAAAAAGTGTATATACTGGTCTGCACAGATTACATGACTAAATGGGTGGAAGCTAAGGCACTCCACAGAGCAACTGAAGAAGAAGTTATAGATTTCTTATTTAAAGACATCTTCACTAGATTTGGAATGCCAAGAGAATTAGTTACATATGGAGGACCTTCTTTCAACTCTCATGGGTTCAAAGCCACCCTTTAGAAATATCATATTCAACAGAGAATGACTACACCATACCACCCCCAAGCCAATGGACAGGTGGAAAGCACAAACAAAGTAATAGAATCCATTCTCACAAAAACAGTGAAGGAAAGTAGAAAGGATTGGTCCTATAGGCTCCTCGAAGCACTATGGGCCTACAGAACTACCTGGAGAAATACTACATGATTTTCTCCCTATGAATTAGTTTATGGAAAGAGTGTTGTTTTTCCTGTGGAATTTGATATAAAAACCTTAAGGATCGCTTTAGCTGTCAACCTTGATCTAACCGATGCACAGACAGCCAGGTTACAACAGCTTAATGAACTAGAGGAGAAAAGACTAGATTCCATTCAACAAACAACCGTGATTCAACAACAAATATTACAATGGCATGACAAAAATATCAAGAACAAGCAGTTCCAGAAAGGTAATTGGGCCCTACTGTATGATTCCCGGTTCAAAGAATTTCAAGGGAAACTGTGTACAAGATGGCTTGGACCTTACGAAGTAGACACAGTTTTCCCCAATGGAACAGTAAGGCTCCTCACAATCGATGACTCCAGAACTCTGTTACTTGTAAATGGTCATCGGCTCTGTTTGTACCAGCGACCTATTTCTAAAGAAGATTTTAAGGCCACAGGCATGGCAGATGCCCATTTTCTTTTCGTTGAAGGGGTTTCTACCCCTAATAGAAATCAATTTTTTTTAGTTAATTTTCTTTAGTGTTAGATTAGATTAGATTTTATTTACTAATAATCCCTTTCAAGAAATACCATGCTACAGTCGATTTTTGCAGAATCCCGATCGAAGCACAACCACTAGGAGAGGATGATCCTACTTCAAAGAGACAAGCTTTCACAATGCTGAAATGCCACTGTTGAGCACTGTTGATTTTCACGATGCTAAAACACCATTGATGAGCACTGTTGACTTTCTTCTGATG
>JASDQU010308226.1:87141-100680 GCA_032191745.1 Picea mariana
AACCACTAGGAGAGGATGATCCTACTTCAAAGAGACAAGCTTTCACAATGCTGAAATGCCACTGTTGAGCACTGTTGATTTTCACGATGCTAAAACACCATTGATGAGCACTGTTGACTTTCTTCTGATGCTGAAACACCACCGTTCATCACTCTTGACTTGCCTCCACTGCCGAATCACCACCATTCCCCACTTTTGACTCTTCTCTGTTGCCGAAACACCACTGTCAGCAATCCGCCCCCTTTCCTTCATTACTGAAACACCAAATCCACACCATTTTCCCCATCATGGCTCGGCAACCTTTTTACCAGTTCGCCATTTCATCACCATTTTCATCAATGAAACAACTCCGTCCAGCAATTGTTTTGCCTTTTCCCTTCCGTTGATGAAACACCATTGCCAGCAACACTTCATCATTTTTCCTGATGCTGAAACACCACCGTTCAACACTTTTTATCCTTCCCACTCCCAAAACACTCCAGTTCTCCATTTCCTTACCATTTTCATCGACGAAACAACTTCGTCCAACAATTGTTTCGCCTTTTCCCTTCCGTTGCTGAAACACCGTTGCCAGCAACCCTTCATCATTTCTCCCGATGCTGAAACACCATTGTTCAACACTTTTGATTTTCTTCCGTTGCTGAAACACCACTGTTCAACACTTTTGATTTCTTCCGATGCTGAAACACCATCGTTCAGCACTTTTGACTTTCTTCAGATGCTGAAACACCATTGCTCAGCAGTTCCTCATCTACAACACTTGGTTCATCTTTCTCTGTTGCCAAAACACCAGTCTTTCACCATCGTCCGTCAGCAAGCTTTTACACCCTCAGATTATAGTTCGAGCTTCTAGACAGTAAATCCTCGACACAATTCAAAAGTCACCGCCACAACATGACTACCACTAACAGGCATGATATGTTGTTTGCAGAACGAATCAAACAGTAAGGCGAGGTATGTAAATTTTATGTAATTCAATTAGGCTATAGTTATTGAGAAAGATTCTACGTCATTATGACCATTCAAGTGCAATTAGTACTAACCGCACTTGACGGGAGGGGAAGTACACATCAAATCCACGATACCATCATTACACCCGATCTCACCGTCGTCATCCCTAATTCACCACTCTTTCGCGCATTTAACCACTATTCCTGCATAACGTCGCTCGGAAAACTCACTTTGCAGAAGCTAATACACAAACTCTCGATGCTATATCTTACCAAGCCGGTAGCCATGGGAGGATCTATCGTACGAAATGAGCCCGCCACCATGGTGCTGCTAGAACACTACCCAACAACGTATGAAATCTTCCAGCAAGCAGGGTGGCTCAATTACTTCCACAAACTTCAAGGATATAACGAACAACAAGTCCTACAGTTCGCCCGAAATCTTCAGGAGGACCATTCTGTCGTCGAAGGGGTGCTAATATCAGTGACAGAGGAAGACATAACAGAGGTCTCAGGCCTCCCCATGAACGACACTTGAATGTTCAGCAGAAAACATATTATTGGGACTGTTCAGCAGAACTTCTTCCTGCCCGAGGAACGCATTGAACTGAAAGGAATGGGTGTTCAGCTCAGCTCATTGCCACCACCATGGCCAGAAGTCGCCAGATTTATCAAGCATTACCTGACCTGCGAAGGTCGATATCAGGTAGTGTATCAACACGACTTTCTCCTACTTTCTCATTTAAGGCATAACAGACGGGTCAATATTCCCTATTATTTGTTTGGCTGTTTGAAGAATATGGCACATTACTGTAGAAAGGCTAAAGATCCAACCCTGTCACTTACCCACCACCGTCTCGTTCAATTACTCATCCACAAGGGGTTTTTCCCAGCAGAACCGTCCATTAAACAATCCACCCATAAACCCTGAACCAGCTACCGAAGCAACAACCGCAAAACCCCCCAGACTCCCCCAAAGTACCCCATAGCCCACCCACACAACCAACCAGTCCCCCTACCATACCAGAGCCGTCGCATACCGCACCAGAGTCTTCCACTCCCGCCCTTCACATTCTAAGCGATGACTCTGAACCGGATAATCCCTCCTACCCCATTATTGAAGAACGACCTTCCCAAAAACGGAAGCAAATTCCCCTCTTTCCACCCTTCTTTCAGAAAAAGAGAACAAGAAGCTCAATAAGGCCACCCTTTGTGACCACTACCCTAGAGTCCCCACCAATTCGACTAATACCCCGTACACCTTTAACCTCCCCAATCCCGGGATCTTTTCCTATTCCAACCACTGGCACTGAAACACAAGAACCAGATGCCCCGGATACTGTAACATCATCTGTCTCACACAGGGTAGATGAAACACAAGAACCAGCTACCCACTCAGTGGCTAAAACACAAGAACCAGCCATAGCTGAAACACAGGAAACAACTACGGCTGGAACACAAGAACCAGCCGCTGGCATTGAAATTGAGTTACAGAAACCACATGCCCAGACATCATTTGTTTCAAATAAAGTAGCTGAAACACAACCAGCTACCCATCCAGTGGCTGAAACACAAGAACCAGCCACTGATATTGACATTGAATTACAGGAATCATAGGCCCAAGATGCTGCAACACCACCCTCCTCAAGTAAAATGGCTGAAAAACCAGCCACCCATTCAGTGGCTGAAACACAAGAACCACCCGCTGATACTGAGATTGATATATAGGACTTAGAGGTTGAGGGTGCTGCAACTTTACTTTTCCTTCACCAAGAAGCTGAAACACAAGAAGAAGCTACCATTCCTGCTGCTCCTTCCCAACAACCAGAAGCAACAATGGCATCTGTCTTGCAGGAAAACGAATTTTTAAAATCAGAACTGGAAGCATATAAGTAGGAACTGGCCAGAGCTAAGGAAGCATATGAAAAGGAACTCAATTCGTACACCTCAAGCCGTATAGCAACCCTGGCAGAACAAACTACAGAAAGCATATGCAAAGAATATATGTGCTGCCAATGTGGAGATATTTACTATCAGGCAGGCTATAAGGTGGTTCAAGTTCCAGTACTAGGAGCAGCCCCTACTCCTTCACCTTTTGAAGTCAAGAAAGAACCTGCTGCAACACAAGAACCAGCAGGCCCTAGCAAGCTTAAAAAGGAACCTGCTGTAACACAAGAACCAACAGGCTCTCCCAGGATCAAGACAGAACCCTGCATTACAGCAAGAGAAGCCCCTACTGTTGTCAACAAGACTGTGCAAACAATGCCCATGGAGGAATTTGTACCTCCCAATCAGATCAATCTCTCTACTTCCAGGGAACAATCTACCCAAACCTTGCCTAATCCCACTACTTCCAACGCTGAAACACAGACTCAGCTATGGGATGAACATGTAGAAATACAAAAATGGAAGAAGGAGTATGTTGAAACACAGGCCAAACATTTGCAAGTGCACAGGCAAACCTGGATAAATCACACTTTCTCAAATTGGGAAGCATCAGAACAGATACGCCAGGAAGCTCATGACCTCAAGACGAAGAATAAAGACTTGAAAGGTAGATTGGTCCTGATATTTGATTTGGTACAGAAGCTACTCACCACAAGGAAACCATCTTGTAACTACTCCTTATTTCTTATGGAGAGACTCACATGGTTCCAGATAAAATCCATTATAGAAGGTAAGCCCCATGGAGTAATACAACCAGCAGATTTTGTCAAGACTTTTGTAGCAGCCTCTACTAGGGATCAACACCTCTTATGTGAGGCATACTTCCATAATGAGGCCATTCCCAAAAACAAGCTGCTAAACATAAATCCCCTTGTTGGGGATGTTCAAATTCGAGCATTCACTTCCTTTCTTTATAATCAGATTTTGTGGCAAAATGACTTTTTGGCTGCTAAGCACAATGAAGATAATCGCCTCCTCTGGATTAGACCAGAACCACAGAGGGCAGCCACTTTTATTTCAGAATATTATGAGTTTTTGAAACAACCAGAGGTGACTGAACATGTTCAACAGCTACAATCAGAAGTGCTCCAAGATTGTCAGCACAACATCACATCCATAGAGATTCCTACCCTCCAGGCCAATAACCTGTTTTGGCAGCAATCCACTGAGAAGAGACAAGAGCACCATCATTTTCGTCCTTCCAACCTAGAAGTAGCAATTTTCAGGGTACCCAGCTACATCCAGTGTGTTAGACATTGTGCTGAAAATTGGATAGGGTACCGGTTTTATTTCCCCATCCTCTGGTTGCCAATAGAAAGGTATCAAGTCAGCTATAAGCTACCTACAAAGGCAGAAATAGCAGCATGGAAAAGATTACAGCAGGTCCAGGGGTTCAGAATGCCAACAGATAGTACCTCCCAAAGTTACTGCTTGAGTAACTTACATGCTCAAAGTCGGTATTCAGACTCTGATTCAGAGTGAGTTGCCTGAGGACATGCAACACCTTGAGTTGGGGGGGATGTTAGGACCACACAATGTACCTTTTTGCCTATACTTTTTGCCACTATTATACCCTTGATCACCTATATTTAGACTCATACTATCACTTCATCTGATCATTCCAAAGGTATACAACATCCCTTCTCATTACTATACGCTTAATCTGTTTTGCATAATATTTTACATTACTTTCGGACTTAACCATTGATTAGACTGCAGATTAGCATTTGAAGCCTGTTGCTGAAACACAGAACTGTTACACAGCCCGGACTCGCAGATGTTGAAACACAGAGCTGTCACACAGCCCGAGGTCGCAGATGCTGAAACACAGAGCTGCTATACAGTCCGAGGTCGCTGTTGCTAAAACATAGAACTGTCCGGAGTCGCAGATGCTGAAACACAGAGCTGTCACACAGCCCGAGGTCGCAGATGCTGAAACACAGAGCTACTATATAGTCCGAGGTCGTTTTTGCTGAAACACAGAACTGTCTGGAGTCGCAGATGCTGAAACACAGAGCTGTTACACAGTCTAGAGCTGTAGATGCTGAAACACAGAGGAGGCCGCCAGAACCAACGATGCTGAAACACAAAGGAAGCCGTGACAGTTAGCGGTCAACAACCAAAGCCGACACAGTCAAGAGCGCAATTCACGTGGCTGAAACAGCCCGTGAATTGCGATGCTGAAACAACATCGGCAACTACGAAAAGAAGCTGTTACTCCAGTCGCAACAGCAATATCTCATCCATCTCTTGTAATAGTATTTCTGTTGCGTGACACCAGGACATCTTGCTCTGGTTTAGAAAGAAGATCCGACTAAAGATAGGACTCAGATATACATTGTAATTTTTGATATATTGTATCGAAAGGGGTTCCCTCTTTAAATAGGGGAAATTCTTCATTCGAGGGATCCAAGTTTTATGTATTGAAAATCTTCAGAGAGAGAGAGGGACGTGTACTTCATTTTCAGACTATAACATGGTATTTTGATAGATGAATAAAAGACTACTTTGAGTATCTTTCTCTAACTTTCCCGTTCCAGGGGAATCTTGTGAGAAGGGAGGGCCCACCTTCTCCACAAGATTCACCCATTAGTTATAGAGTGTCTTAGTATACTCTCTGTTTATGTGTGTTTAATTTTCATATGCTGAAACACTGCTTTTAATGAATTCCACTTTGCTGAAACACTACTGACTCTGTTTTAGTTTATTGAATGAAATTCGTAATCTTTTTATTAACAATATTGTGTGATGATTTTATGAGGCTAGCTAGAGATTGGGTTAAGGGTTCCTACTCAGAAAGGAAGGAATCAGAACATCCTATCCTCTGTAGGATTCATTTACTTCTGCAAGTTTGCTAGCCAGAGATTGGGTTAAGGGTTCCTGCTCAGAAAGGAAGGAATCAGAACATCCTGTCCTCTGTAGAATTCATTTACTTCTGCAAGTGTACTAGCCAGAGATTGGGTTAAGGGTTCCTGCTCAGAAAGGAAGGAATCAGAACATCCTGTCTTCTGTAGATTTCATTTACTGCTGCAAGTGTGCTAGCCAGAGATTGGGTTAAGGGTTCCTGCTCAGAAAGGAAGGAATCAGAACATCCTGTCCTCTGTAGATTTCAATTATTCCTACAAGTGTGCTAGCCAGAGACTGGGTTAAGGGTCCCTGCTCAGAAAGGTAGGGATCAGACCATCTTGTTCTCTGTAATCTCAATTTCACAAGTGTGCTAAACAGAAATAGGGCTTAAGGTTCCTGCTTAGAAAGGAAGGAACTAGATGGTCTTGTTCTCTGCTAGATAGAGTCATCTTTTTTTGCATTATTGTTTTCATGAAAAAGTGTCAGTACTAAAGTCTCTGTTTGAGAGTAAGGGACCTGTTCTCTAATGGCAGAGTAGTGTTCTTTCCTGTTGCAAGTATTATTTTAATGTAATCCAGGATTCTTAGATTAATCTTTAAGATCTGCAATAGGAAGGTTGAACTTCAGTTCATTCAAGCAAGTGTGATTAGTATAGCTTCTTTTACTACAACTGTAAGTTGCTTTTGGAATTGATCATATATAGTGCATGGTTATCTTTGAAATAAAAATACTTCCCTGGGTTGATAATTTATGTATCACTTGGTTGCTTGAAATTAATTAAGCAATTATAGTGACCAACAAAGATAAGATAGTTTCTGTACATATCTTGCATATCTATTTCTTAGAAGATAATATGTTCAAGTGAAACAATACCTATGGAATAATAACAAGATAAGGATTTCTATCACGATGACTAAAAGTCAAGAAATACACATGAAAAGATGAAGTACATTGAAAATCCTTGGTAACAATTTCTATGGAAACTATTACATAATTAACAACTGCAAGATAAGATGAAATCAGAATCAAACCTGAAGGAACTCAGAAGAAGTAAACACAGAAAGAAGTCAGCAATCAAGAGGAAATTATAAAAATAATTGTGACACTTTGCAGAAGGCAACAAGGATGTAGACGAAAGTGTGGAATCTCTTAGATGTAGGGGGTTGATTATATAATTCCAAAAGAAGAGCATGCATTCATGAATGAAGCAAGGATTAGGAGGGATATAATCCTAAATGATATGATCCATTGAGGATTATGAAGTATCTTTCCATGTTCCAATTGAAAGTAGCATCCATGATAAACAATACGTGTTCAGTTTGACTCTAGAAGAAGTCCTCTTCGAAAATAATCGTTAAAGTATCCTCATTTTTCCGTCTACATCCATGATCCTATGATGAAAGGAAGAAGTTGGAATCTTCAGGGCATGGAATCTATAGAAGACTCCATGGACCCAAGAGCTAAAGTGAAACATGAGGAAGAACATGAAGATTCCAAGAAAGAAAGAAAAACAATCAGTTATTATACTGAGAATCACAAGACTACCAACTTGGTTTGAACCCACTAGAATAAATCAAGAAGAAGTAATGGAAGATATGATGAAGAACAATATTTGTAAGAAATTGTGAAAAAGGATTATGAATGGAAGCATTGGGAGATTCAGAACTAGAGGTTCTTCCAGAAGGAGGAGAAGACTATAATAACAAATTGTTCTCGTAAACTAGATATACCTCTATTTGAGCTATTATATCTCTTGCAGTATCCATGGATTGAAGTTTACATCAGTTGGTTGCAAAATATTGTTCTTCCCAAAAAGAGCATTTAAGGAAGAAGCTCATGTAAAGAGATCTCATGTTTTTGAGGTATACTAGAAAGAGACCCATGTATGCAGATATAAGAAGACCTTGTATGGATTCAAACAACTTGATGTAGAGTATCTCATATACAACAGAAGCATGGTGAAAACTTTCTATGATAGAGACAATGTATCAGAATAGTTACTCAAAAGTTTGGGATGAGGGATTCCTAATCCATGGAAAAATCTTATGATGACAGAAGAAGTGCTACTTGGATATGTTTCAGTTTGAGCCTTACCATGATGTCATGAGCTAGCAAGAAACAAAAGTGTTGAATTAGACCATGATATATATTGTAATGATTAGAGCTACATGAAGCCTTCAGAGAAAACAAATGTTCCATAACAGAACAAAGTACATTGAGATCAAGCATTACATTCTCCATGATGAATTCAAGAAAAGAGAAGTGGTTCTCCAATATATCTCTGCAGATGAGCAGATAACAGATACTTTGGTAAAACCTATGTCCAATATGAAAAGTTTGCAAGATGGAGATCGTGGAGACGACTTCCTTGTTGAAAAAGAAAGAGATTACTCCTAGGTTGGGAGGGAGCACTGATGTGTTATTGATTTATGGACAGTCATTTTTCATTTCGAAAAATGGTCTTGGAGGAGCAGTTCCTTTCCAGTTCGAAAAGTGGTTTGAGATTTATGACAGACAGGCATTTTCCAACTCGGAAAATGGTCTAGATCGAAAAATCATTTTCATAATGAAAATGGTTCGATAGATTGTTGATGTACCATAGACAATGATTCCCCATGTGGCCAGTGTCGGGGAATAGTCTAGGACAATCATTCTTCTTGGAAGTCACTCTCGGTAGTGGTCATGTAGAATGGTTCACCTCGTCGGGAAGTCATTCTTTCGAAGTTCAAAGTTGTGAGTAGTTTCGAATAATGGTCCGTTTTGGAGGTTAGTGTAGGACAATCATTTCCTTAGAAAATGGTCCAAACAATCATTCCCTAGGGCAGAATCATTCTCTCCAGGTTGCACTATGTTTAGTGTCGGAGGAAAGGCCTAATTAGGTGAATGGTATAGGTTCAACAATTAGGGACATACATTCCCTAAGGTAGACTCATTCTCTCTAGGTTGCACTATGACTAGTGGCGAATCGTCCAGGCTCATAAATTAGGGAAAATTATTCTTCTATGCTTGAGAAGAATAGTCCAGATAGCCCATGGTTGATATTTTACTTTATGAGGGCAAATGCTCTTCCATATCTCACAGATGTGAGTGGAAGAATGTCCCAGATGACTCAGTTTATATCATGATATTTTTTCTGTGCAGGTTGATATCAGATGATATGATTGCTATGGAGATTGTATGTCTCTGGACAAGAGATGTATGCTACTATGGTGGATGTGTTCCATTGGTTGTGACTATGTGTCACTAATTAAGTAGTCGTGTGCTACTTAGTGTGGTAGTGTACCACTGGATAGTAGTTGTGTACTACTATGGATAGACACAATTGTGTTCTATTGAATGACATTGTTTTGATTGCCATGTAGACTATCAATAGTGTTGAAAATGATTATTAGCTAGATGGATAGTCAGAGTGCTAGTGGACAGACATTCTCCAGGTGGAAAATGGTCCATGCCATTTATTCTTCTAGGAAATATGTCTAGATAATAAGAATAGTCCTTGTACCCCATGGCATGGCTTCCATCATATGTTGAAATAATTATTCTTCTAGGACATATGTTCGGATTAGAAACATGGTTCTTGCATCACTCTGTGGAGTGAGTGACTTATACAGTATCATGCATGATTAATTAGATGGAGTATGGCTTCGAGAGATGGTACAATTGATGATATCATATGATATTGATAATGCTAAAGGTGCTCGTGATCTAATCATGAGATAGCCTGTATGGCTATGATGATGCTACTGATTGAATGGTATGTTTGTGCTCAAGACCATTTGTTTCAATACCTGCCTAGCTAGGAGGGAGTGTTGATATTATGGTAGTTGCAGGAGGTATTAACCTCCACATGTAACCCTAACAAGTATAAAATATTATGGGAAGCAAGAAGAAACCCTAAAGCATTGGACATAACCCTAAAAGACAAGTCGGTTAAAGGAAATACTTAATATTGAGTTTTTAGTCTCCGGAATGAGAAGTCAGCCAAGAAAGATAAGGAGAAGCAGTATAAATAAAGGGAACTAGAGTGCATTTGTGACACACATTTCACAACGACAGAAATGTAAGAGTGTGCACTGCAGAAACTGAGTAAGTGCGCAAGTCTGGAGAGTAGCTGCAACTGCAACTACTGCAACTTGTATTCTCAGTTTAGGCTTGGAATTTCTATTGGTTATGGTTTGGACTTTCTACCATGTGTGCTAGCTCTGGAGATAGGTATGCTACATTGATTGGCTATTAGGCCTAGGGTTTTCTTCCAGAATCAGTCTCTGTCACGTTTAAGGTGCTCGGGGGTGGCTTCGGCCTATGCTTGGGCGACAATATTGCTATATTGTCTATGGTTAAACAAGAAAATCTATTATTTCTAACAAAACCAACCACTTTCATATATGTTCATATACATAAGTAGTCAAAAAATTCCATATATGCGCATATATGGAAGTGGTGGACTTTCATATATGCGCATATACAGAAGTGGTTGACTTTTGTATATGCGCATATATGGAAGTCAAACGACTATCATATATGCAAATTTATGGAATTCAACCATCTTTTGTACATGCACATATATAGAAACCAGCCACTTTCATATATGCACATATGCGGAAGTGGTTGGCTTCCGTATACGTGCATATATGGAAGCTAGCCATTAAGGATTATACAAATGACTTCTATATATGCACATATATGGATGAATTTCATATATGTGCATATACATAAGCCAACCACTTCCATATATGTACATATACATCAATGTTCGACTTCTGTATATGCACATATACGGAAGGTGGCTTCCATCTATGCACATATACAAAATTTGACCACTTTCGTATGTGTGCATATACAGAAGTCGATCACTTCCATATATGTGCATATATGGAAGTCGACATACTTCTGTATATGCACATATAAGAAAGTCGGTCACTTCGATATATGTGCATATACGGAAGTGGTCAGGTTTCGTATATGAGCATATATGGAAGCTGACCACTTTCGTATATATGCATATATGGAAGGTGGTTTCTATATATGCACATATATGGAAGCCAACCACTTCTGTATATGTGCATATATGAAACCCGACCATTTTTGTATATACGCATTTACGGAAGTCACCATTCATATATGCACATATACAAAATACGGTCACTTCCATATATGTGAATATACAAAATCTAACCACTTCCGTATATGCCCTTATTCGAAAGTCGACCACTTATATATATGCTCATATACAAAAGTTGAGCACTTGCATATATGCGAATATACAGAAGTCAACCACTTCCATATATGTGCATATATAGAAGTCGACCAATTCTATATATGTGAATATACAGAAGTCAACCACTTACATATATGCACATATATGGAAGTGGTCGAATTTTGTATATGTGCATATAGGGAAGCCGACTGACTTCCGTATATGTGCATATACAAAGGTAGGCCACTTCCTATATTCACATATACAAAATTCAACCACTTCTGTATATGCACATATATGGAAGTAATCGACTTTCGTATATGTGCATATAGAGAATCCAACCACTTATGTATATGCACATATATGGAAGGTGGTTTCCATATATGTGTTGACTGTCGTATATGCGCATATACATAAATCGACTGACTTTCATAAATGCACATTTATGGAAGTCAACCAACTTCCGTATATGCACATATACAAAAACCAACGACTTGCATATATGCACATATGCAGAAGTGGTTGGCTTTCATATATGCACATATACAGAAGCTAGCCATTAAGGAATATATAGATGACTTCCATATATGTGCATATATGGATGAATTTTGTATATGAACATATACAGAACCTAGCCACTTCCATATATGCATATATACATAAGTGTTAGACTTTTGTATATGCACATATGCGGAAGGTGGCTTTCATCTATGCACATATATGAAATTTGACCACTGTCGTATATGTGTATATATGGAAGTTCACCACTTCCATATATGTGCATATATGGAAACTGACATACTTCTGTATATTCACATATACAAAAGTCGACCACTTCCATATATGTGCATATATGAAAGTGGTCGACTTCCGTATATGAGCATATACAAAAGTTGACCACTTTCGTATATACGCATATATGGAAGGTGGATTCTATATATGCACGTATACGAAATCCGATCACTTTAGTATATGTGAATATACAGAATCCGACCATTTCCATATATGCGCATATACAAAAGTCACCATTCATATATGCACATATATAGAATCCGGTCACTTTTGTATATGTGAATATACGAAAGTTAACCACTTTCATATATGCCCATATACGAAAGTTGACCACTTTTGTTTATGCACATATAAAAAAGTCGACCACTTGCGTCTATGCGAATATACGGAAGTCGACCACTTCCGTATATGTGCATATACAAAAGTCGACCATTTTTGTATATGCGAATATATGAAAGTCATCCACTTATGTATACACACATATACAAAAGTGGCCTACTTTTATATATGCACATATAGGGAAGTCGATTGACTTTTGTTGATTAATTAGGTTTGTTGTCATTGATGTCAACCCTTGAAGAAAGTCCGGTAGAGAATTACGGTAGAACAAAGATTTGGTTAATGGACCCAAGTTTGTTTGATGGATATTGGTATACATTTTGATATATTTGCAGGTAAAACTATTCTAGATGGATAGTACATGTCATTCCATTTCCGGTGGTATGTGGAATGCCACATAACTCCTCACGGTTAGAGAGTTATGGCCATGTGAAGTTGGAGAACCCTAATGAGTCATCTAGAAGCCCTAAAAGGTCAAAGTAGTCAAAGTGTTTGCAAAGAAGAAATTATTTAAATAATAAAGTGAAGTGATGAGTGTACTATAAGTCAAAGAGGATGCAAAATAAATTATTTAAATAATAAATTTAATGAAGAACTACCTAAAATAAGGAAAGTGGTTTAAGAGATTTTAGAAGGTAAATAATAAAGTGAAGTGATGAGTGTACTATAAGTCAAAGTGGATACAAAATAAATTATTTAAATAATAAAGTTAATTGAGAGATTACTAAGTGGACAAGTGGTTAGAAGTGGGTTAACCCTAAAATAAGGAAATTCGGTTAAGATGGTTAAAAGGTAACCCATTGAGGAAGCTACATGAAATTATAAATAAGAGGCAAAACTCTCTCATTCAAATCACACTTGAATATCATTGAATATCTATTTTTTTGAAAGGTTATTTTGGGCAAGTATTATTGATAGAGAAAAGTGTAGCAGAAAAAGTGTGGCAGGAAAAGTACGGCAAAAAATGTGCAGCAGAAAAATTGTAGTAGAAAAATCGTGGCAAAAAGTTGTAGCAGGAAAACCGCGGAAGAAAAATAGCGGCAAAAAAAGTGCGACAGAAAAATCACAGCAAAAAAATCGCGGCAGAAGAAGTGCGACAGAAAAATCGCGGCAAAAAAATGCGGTGGAAAAATCACGGCAGCAACATGGTTGAAGTCTATTTATGAGAGATATGGCACATATTGTTTGAGGTATGTTTTGTAAGTTAGGGTTTAGCTCTTCAGATGGTATTGGATGTTCAATATTGTTGCATATATCAAATTTGTTGAGGGATACATTTGGTATTTTTTTGTTGGTATTTGGCATATGAGTATTGGTCTTTTGGTTGTGATGTGAGGTTGTGGCACATAGTTTGATGTAAGAGTTTATGGTATTTGGTTTATGGATAGAGTGATGAATTGTTAGATAACTTTTGATGGTTATATTGGTGTATGTCTTTGGTATATGGTTGAGGTACATGTTGGGTAC
>JASDQU010308226.1:106426-122750 GCA_032191745.1 Picea mariana
AATGAGGTTACCTTATAATAGAAAATTTGCATGCAAAATAACTCTAAAATAAAATATAAAGCTACTTATAGTGATTCACTTTTATACTTGAAGTGAAATGCACTTTACAATTTTTTAGCATGAACTTTTTCAAAAAAAGTAACAAAAGAAAGACTTGAACTCAAGACCTCTTACTTAATAAGGCAAGTTTTAACCAACTGGTCTAGCAAAACATATTGTAATGTTCAGAAGGAGGATTGGGGGTGTTGTTGTTGTTGTGGAAGATTGCCTTGAAGAGCATGCTCCAAAAAAACTCTTTTCACACAAGAAAAAAATTTCACTTCTCGATGACAACAAGGGTTAGATCTCGGTTAGCTTACCCGGAAGATGCACCTTTTCCTATCTGTTTCTGATTTTCCGAGATCACACAAGGCACGGGGCAAAGAGCATACGCAGATCTAAAAGAGTAGCAGCCCGGAAAAAAAATACAAACCGAAATAAAATCAAAACTTTGCAAAAAATTTAAAAATGTGTATTCAGACTTTATACCTCCGGATTCTGACTGTAATGGTCGTATCTTGGGCAAACGGAAACCTTTTCGAGTGAAACGAAAAGTGTTCCTGAATGAAAAGCGTGCTGCGGACGCAATGGAACAGTCCTTTCAGCCCAGAAATGTACAGAAATGCTAGAAAATGGAGATGAGGCAACCCAGCTTCACGATCTCGATCTACAACAGGAGCGGGTCTTCAAACAGGCTCTGATACCATGTTCGACAACACAGGTATTCCGGCAGAGGACGAACACCTTTAGTAACCACTCACATAACCAGATCAAAGATGTACACTAGTGGTTGCTGAGCGTTTACGAGAGGTCTTATCATGTTAGTGCAACCACATTAATTTGATGTACACTAACTCTCCGGACCAACTCGTTGGAGATCTGGTCGATGGCATCCATATGAGGATGCATGCATGGCACATATTGAGGGTTCCACATGGTTACACCATGCAACGATCCACCAATGATTGGGCTACTGCATGGTGGATAGTCCCAGTTGTATCTTGATATGCATGTAAATGGGTCAGTCATATTCACTAATAAAGAAAAGTAGGTGATAAATTTTGGTGTTTCTCGGTCCACGCTGACCCCTTTTTATTTTATTTCTCTACTTTGCATCGTTACTTCTTCCTTCCTGGAAGATATCCATCACTCGTAGTTTAACATTCATTTGAACAAGTCAGGCTTGTTCCCTGATCAATGAAAAGTACGTGAACAATTTTGGTGTTTCTCGGTCAAGCCTGTTTCTTGGTAAATTACCACCCAAGTCTCTTTACTGGGAAATTCCCCATCTAAGCATATTTATTGCTTTATTTTGCACTGTTACTTATTCCTTCCTTCCTGGCAGATCTCCAATGCTCGTAGTTTAAAATGCATTTGAACGAGTCAGGCATGTTCCCTGATTAAACAAAAGTAGGTGATAAATTTTGGTGTTTCTCGATCAACCCTGTTCCCTGGTAAAATCCTCATCGTAGCCATGGTATCTCAATTTTCAATGGGCGGCTGGACGGAACCTTGTAAAGAAGTAATTAATAACCCTTCCCTGTGATATATATACTTTAAATATAATCATTAAAAGTATGGGCGATGGGATGATACCATTTAGATGCAAAGTGGAGGTCCAACCATATGGGATGTCAATGTTAGGATCAATGTCGTTGTACACTAGGTTAAGTTCTAGCAGAATGGGTTCCTCAATCTCCTCATTTTTCAACCTTTTCCCCTTATTCAAAGTCATGGTACTAAACCTATACTAGCACTATCATCAACATACACTTGTTAAATGTTAACTTGAAAATAAAAACATATGTGATTTTGATAATGTGCTACAAGGTTCATAGGAGGATTTGATGGGTGATAGAGAGTATAAAGATAAAATTCATCATAAGAAATGAATGTGAGCTATTTTAAGTTATTATACAAGTTGAATTTGAATGATAATGATGGTAATGATAAGAATTGATTTTTTTTAAATTGAATCTACATGATCTAAATCCAATTACAAGCTCTAGTGTACGTTGAGTGGCTTTAGTAAACCTCTAGACATGCTAAACCCCACTCATAGACATAGGCACAGAGGTGATTCACACTATCTCTCATGAGAATTCACAATCCTCCTAGCAAGGCTCAAAATTGGGCACATGGGATGGTTGTACGAAAAAATGTAAGAGTTAGTATGGTGTGCACTTCTTGGTCGTAAGATTTGAAGATAGGTAAAATGATAATATAGGATTTGTTCCTCCCAAAGTGAGGTTTGAAATCTACCCCAAGGATATTTCTAGAAGTACATTTAAGGACACTAATAATCAGATCATGATCTACTTAAACCAATCAAAGTGAACCCCACTTTTAATCTATTTGGAGGATAGCCGACTAACCGAGCATGTAGATGATGGGCACTTGGCACAAGAGGTGGAGATGGAGCGACTCCCACAATAAATTTAAATAAAGAAGGGGGTGTAAGATTGGTTGAGATGTCAAAACAAGTATCTACCAATGCCATTGCCTCAACATTTGTCACGAAGTCTCCTAGAAAGAAGCAAAAATAAAGACTAGTCTTCTTTAAAAAGGTGCCCCGTATGTGCATATGGATGTATTATGGGGTCAACAAATGGAAATTCACTAGAAGGACCTAGTATCTTTGAAATGCAATGACAATAAGGTGGTGTGAAAGGCACAATAACATCTTGTTAGCTAACTACAAGAAGAGTTTCCAAGAGTCAAGGTATATGCAATGAGCCTTAGGGGCTCTTAATTAGAGGATTAAGAAATAATTGTGTGTACTAGAAAATTATCTATAAAGATCATATTCATGTAAAATAATGGATTTTATTACCTTCACTTCAAATACAACTTTGAATTA
Organism: Picea mariana; assembly: GCA_032191745.1. Lineage (NCBI taxonomy): Eukaryota > Viridiplantae > Streptophyta > Pinopsida > Pinales > Pinaceae > Picea > Picea mariana. The sequence goes on from JASDQU010308226.1 coordinate 109,326, forward strand.
ATGGGTTTGTGTATATTCTCGGATAAAATATTTCTCAAGCATAACCTCAAAATTCATATAGGTGTTATTTCACTATCAACAAGTGTCCATAGTGTTGAGAGAGTCACCATGATGTTACAAAAAATGTTCTACTTCTAGTTATACTTCCACAACCCCAACCCTGACCCCTATATAGGTTGTTTTCATGTCCCTCATTGTCTATATTCCTTTCCCATTTGGGTTCTTTACCTTTCTTTTATTTATTTTATTTAGATATGTACACGAGTAACATTTATTTGGAAACACAAGGAGGAATCAATGATTTAAACAACCATATTAACTAGGGGTGCCACCTTATATTAGGTGTTAAAGGTTGTCATGCTGACAATAAATCACTCATATACAATCTTAACCCAGGGCTCTAGCCTTCACCTTAGATAGGGTGTTTATTTATGTCACATAGATTCCTTGCAAAGATTCTTAATGAGAAAGAAATATTCTATTTATTCATTCACGGAACCTATCAACTTACCTTTTCCTTCTCCCACATTAGAGATAATCTTAGAGTATCGACAACATGACCAAAGTTATATCTTCATTATTTACTAAAACAAGAAACTAACTTTAAAAAAATTCCTGCAAGAAAATGAAATATAGGCATCTAAGATAAAGTGGTAATTAAGCAAACTAGGGTATGTAAATGTTAATCCACTTTGTAAATTGAACTACACATGGGAGGCATTGGTAAGTAGAGGGAATTAGACTTCCTCTAGGTTTTAAAGATTATAGGTATAATGGTTGACCTTCTCTACAATCTTATAAGATCCCAACCATAAAGGTGTGAAAGGTGTAAACTTGGGTATTTGCATTTAGGTTCGTGGGCTCGATCCCATAACAACAGAAGGTCATCTACTTAAAAATATTTATTGGATGATGTTTGATTGAAACATGTGTTGACTAAGCATTAGGGGAAAGAAATTTATATTTGGCTTTCTTTATCTCCTCTATTAATTTAAGCAAGTTATTCAACTTGTTTTCTATCCCCAATGTTTCTCCTAGCATTATCTTAGACAACCAGAAAGAGAGAGAGAATATATATTAAGGGGGGAGATGGATTCCTTCCCATATACCAAGAATTATGGTGGATTGCTAATAAAGGCTTTGGATGTCACTCGATTTTCCCAAAGAACATTAGACAATGCATTATGATAACTTTTGAGGTGGGCTTATAGGGTTTTCTTAATGATGCGGACCAAGTTCTTATTGGTGGATTCTGCTAACCCATTCCCTTAGGGATAATAATTGGATGAATGCTTTAAGATGATCTCATTATCTAAGTAAAGGCTTTTAACTCAATAGACTTGAAATATTTAGCATTATCAAAATTAATGTTGTTACATTCTTGAATGGCTATGTTTCATTGCAATGTCCATTAAAGGTTATGTCACAATGAGTTTGTTTGACTTTGGTTGACCATGGTTGTCTATGGTTGACCATGGTTTACTATGGTTAATCATGTTTGATTGTGGATAACTATGGTTGACCATGATGACCATGGTTGAGTATGGATAACCATGTTTGACAGTGATCCTTAACTTGATTATGCATTTTTCCCACCAAACTTGATTATGCATTTTGCCCACCAAACGAGGAAGCAACAAAGTTGATGGTTAACTTTGTGCTTGCCCCTCCAACGGTTGAAATGCATAATTGGTTTACAGTTGAGGATGCTTAACTATGTTTACACATGGATGTATTGTGGGGTCAACATTGTTGGAAACATGCCAACGAATTTCCTCATGCGATCACATGCACATGCATGCAACTATGTTAATGTGCATGCATGCAATCTATTTATGAATTGCTTGTGTAACTGTGATGTATTCATGATCAATTTTTGTAACTAAGTGATAGATGTTATATATGCAAGCATACCCATAGAGGTGTGAGTACAATGTGAGTGCAATGTGTAGTGAGCGTGTGAGAGCAAGATATAATACTAAGGTGTTGTGTGTATGAGAGGAGAGGATGGTTGTATGCATGGGTTGGCTATTTTAATTCTCCCTTGAATAAAAAGAATATTGATTATCATTGCCCATGGCTTTTTCCCTCATTGGGTTTTTGTTATAGGAAAATCCCCCTGTAGACAAGTGGATTTCCTCTTGAACCCTAAATCTCTAAGATCAAGACATAAAGGTGATAACTTTGGTCATTGACATCCTTTTAAACCTAGTTAAGCTAATCTATAGAAGAGAGGAAGATGATGTACCTTTTTACGAAGTTTTTCCTTGCCCAGTCCAAGTTGAGCTCTGATCTCCAAGCTCTGCAATGGGTCCTGCAATCCAATCAAAGACAAAACATGCTTCCTATCCTACTATGTGATCCAGGTGGATATTGGTGGCCACACACCTATTCCACTTGGACCCCCACCATTGCTTCTTTCAGTTTTTCAGTTTTTGCACAGTATTGATCCAGGTGGATATCGGTGGCCACCCACCTTTTCCAAATGGCTCAAAACGAATTTCTGGCAATTTTGGCAATTTACTATTTTTAGCAGGTTTTAACTTCCGGGGCCATTTTGAGGGTCCAAATGAAGGTTTTTTGAGATCGAGGCTCACAATGATAGCCAAAGGCATGATTGAGCCCCCAAAATGAATCTCCTCGATGATACCTTTCCAACGAGCTATCACATGCCTAAAATGGAGATCGTATGAAAAAGTTACGACCCCAAGAAGTTGATGTACTCACTTACCCAAACGGGGCGCCAAGTGAGTAGATCAACTTCCCGGGGTCGTAACTTTTGCATACGATCTCTGTTTTAGGCGTGTGATAGCTCGTTGGAAAGGTATCATCGAGGAGATTCATTTTGGGGGCTCAATTATTCCTTTGGCTATCATTAAGAGCCTCTATCTCAAAAAACCTTCATTTGGACCCTCAAAATGGCCCCGAAAGTTAAAACCTGCTAAAAATAGTAAATTGCCAGAAAGTCGTTTTGAGCCATTTGGAAAAGGTGGGTGGCCATCGATATCCACTTGGATCAATACTATGTGAAAACTGAAAAATTGAAAGAAGCAATGGTGGGGGTCCAAGTGGAATAGGTGGGTGGCCACCAATATCCACCTGGATCACTATGATTAGTTTGAAACTAGATCTACCTATTAAAGAAAAGTTTATGTAAGCATACACAATATTGAAAGAAACAGGCCAATCACATGTATTAGTGAGAACTCAAAAGAGATACTTACAGACCTTTGATGAAGATGCAACAACTTCTCCCATCTCTCCTTGTCCAAACCCTTGCTCAAATGATCCACAAACAAAATGACTATGCTTCACTAATTATCTCCCTTATGAGATCATAAGTTTGATGCCTTCAATGTTCCCTTCCTTATGATATCATAAGTTAGATATTTCTCAATTTCTCCATGTATCTTTCACCATAAGAAGACCTCCTTATATAATCTTGGAGAGGCCCAACCACCTTAGAGATTCTTGGGATAGGTTGAGGATATTTCTCCATCAGTTGTGGATCCTCCCTAAGATCCAGACTTGACCTCTGAGTCGAATCCAACTAACTCCAGAGATGAGGGGGATTTCTCCTTGATTTTCCTCAACAGCCAAAGATTCCCTCAAACAAGCCAGCGCTCCCCCAAAATGGTGCATAGAGTGTTACAATTCTCCCCCAAAGGAGGTCAAGGAGCACTAGCGCTCCCTAACAGTGGGTAGGGGAGCGTTTCCCTTCAAAATTCATTTTAAGTGGGGTTTTCCATGGCAAAAGATTTGTACTCTTCATCAAATGATTTCTCCTTCTTTAACCAGTCTCTGGGGGTGTTTTCAAGTGTTCTTAGTGATGTCGTTCGAGACACGACATAGAAAAGATGACTGTATGATGTTTACTACACTTGCAACACTTGCATCCAAAATGTGACACTTGTGATGATGACAATGGGTCATCACTGAAGTGAGTAATTTTGAGGTGTAACAAATTTCCCCCCAAAGTGCAAAGTCAAAAGATGAAAACGGATGACTGAAGTACTTTGCAAACTTTTTCAAGAAAGGGTACGGACTCAGAGAACCTGGTAGAAGGTGCACACAACCATCAAACAAATATTATGACTTGTTTTAAATGGAAGGCATACCTATGCTTGAGTGATAAATATTTTCAAGGTATGGGCGCCATAAAATGCACTACGGATCAACAATTATATTAACAAAGAGTATAGCCACCAAATATATAATGTGGATCTATACTTGCATGACATGAAATAATCGTAGCCATGAAAAATAGACAGTGGATCTACGAGAGGACAAGACATAGCCACAGACCAATACAAAGTGGATCTATGTGACAGTATATGTGTCAATGTTCAAGAGAAACTCCATCGCAACCTAGGAAAAGTGCATACCAAAGTGATTATCCAACCCAAGGTCTTCTTACCGATCTCGATGTGGTATGGATCTAACCATGTGAATAGATGTCTTGATGTCAAACATGGCATAAACCACTTGATTATCGGTCAATGAGGTAAATCGTTAACAAGTGCAAGTGAAATCACCATTGATGTTAATGATTCCCAAGGTACCCTAGTACATTCTAGTGAATGTCAATAAATGAGCTAAAGTCGAACATTCATGGAATCATTTGATCAGAGGTCATTGATGTAAACCCACTATCGGAAGCGAGGAGGCCTACCATTGAGGCATGTAGATCCCAAGGTACTAACTGGTTTCTAGGTCTACTTCCTGGATAATGTGTTGAAGTCGACAGGAATAGACTTGTCGCAGGAGGGCATTGATGTATCCCTCATCAATGACACGAAACAGACACAGACATGTAATTTGGTGGATCAAATGAACATGGACTGACACGGGTGTTTGAAACAGAATATTTGTGATGGTTGACTCTCAAGGCAGATACTTCCCTTGAACACTGAGGCACAACAACAGAAACATGACATGGACCAAAACTTGATGATGCAGTGGATACTGTGACTTTCGTTAGGTGACCCAAAGGAGTAAAGAAAATCAGAGGCTTGGTTCAGTGCAGAGTTTCAACGAATTAAAATGCGTGCAAAGACAAAGTGTCATGTTCAACGACGATTGTAAGAGTTACTGGTAATGTTCTCAAAAACTGCTTAGCTTGCTTCCTTCAAATTTTCCCTCATCCAAATAGACGAGTACCTCTTTTTGATTTAATGAGCTCGAGGAGGGTAACAAATGATCGATATAACTCACCTTCTGTAAGTCCCTCTTCCTTTGTTTAACGAATTAGAAGAAGTAAGGGTTCGATCCCGTATGGGTCCTTCAATGTATGATTGTTTAACGAGTCCAGAGAAGGTAAACTCGGTGATTTTTCATGTTTAGAGAGTCTGAAAAGAACTTAAAGAAAAATCCATTGTTGTCCTTTTTCGTAATGTTAGTCTTGCGAGGCCGACAAAAGAGATAAATTACCACTCGAAAGACGCCCTTTCAAACCTTTTAACGAGTGGGAAAGGAAGCAAGATCACTCGACAATCTTTTCATGTTTAGAGAGTCTAAAAAGAGCTTAGGAGTCCTTTTTTGTATAACCTTTACGAGTCTAAAAAAGTGATAAAATTCTACTCGGTTACATTCTCATGTATTTTCGAGCATGAGAAAGAACAAAGACTAAGCTCATTATTGGTTTCATTTTTACACAAGCTTGAAACAAAATTAAATAATGTTTGTAAATTCCCAACATAATTTTCAAAGGTAGGGATACCTATGGATGGTTGGTACTCTGCCCCCAGCTTGAAAAGCTAGTGGTATAATTCCAGAATGATAATCAAAGGCTGGAGACATGCACCCCCAAGCTTCAATTCATTCACCGACTTTGAGGTTGTCACCAATTTATGTACTAGATGGAGAAAAATGATAAGGGTGGATGAAATTAAGGTTCAAATATGAGACCTAACGAAAGACTCGACTCGACATCTACGAGATCTAGCGAAAGACTCGACCTAGTGGGAGAGGTGACTGTTTCATTTTTTAATGAGCTTGTCATAGGAAAAGAACTATGCTCAAGGCTCTGGGTTCAATCCCCAGATTTTTGTTTCATTGTTTAACGAGCTTGCTACAGAGAGGAAAACTATGCTCGTGACCTCTGTTTCATTTTTTAACAAGGTTGCTATAGAGACGTGAAAACTATCCTCATAGCTTCTGTTTCATTTTTTAATGAGCTTTCCACAAAGAGGAAAAATATGCTCATGACCTCTTCTTTATCATGACTTCCAAGAGGACAATACTCTATAAGGAATACATGTCAAGGGACAAACGTCAGCCATGGCTTCTAGGAGATCTTTGCTAGATGGAAGAAAATCACTCTGGAAGGAACACATGTCGAGGTTCGTGATAGGGGTAAGGATATTAGGCTCCAATAGCCCTATCGAAGAGATCACCATGTCAATTACCGGATCTAAGTCATCGAAATTTGAAGCCATGGGAGACAACGCCACATAATTGACCTATGGCAGGGGTGATACCGACTGCATATAAGACCCGTTTAGGGAGCTCATTGGGTTGGTAATCAAGTCAGGACCAATGCATGAAAGTTGATCAATAGCCACAATTCTTCCATCGTGAGGGAAATATATCACACGAAAGAGAGTGGACACAATAACTTTCATGGCATAGACATAATCTCACCCAAGGAGTAAATCGAAATCCAAGGGGTCTTGGACTACCATAACATCAATAAAGACAGTTTTCCCTCCCAAAGTTACAGGAAACTAGGGAAGGATCCCTAAAGGGTGATTGGTTCTTCTGTTAAAAGCAAACATATTCTGGGTAACCGACACAAGTTGAGGATAACCCAAAGCTTGCCAAGGAATAGAGGAAAAAATACTAATGGACGAACCTTCGTCTATCAACATCTAAGGAACGTCCTGACCACAAACTTGTATTGTAATCTTGAAAGGAATGTGAGAGGGAAGATGAGGTCCAGTTAGTGCACCCAAATAAAAAAGGATGGCCTCATTACTTGGAGGGGGTTTCGCAGGAGGAGGAATGCCCCCCAGCACGATAGATTCTGTATCAACCAGAAAAACATGGGCAGTATCAGCTTTACTCTCTAGAGGGAGAGTAGGATCGACTGATGATGAGATAGTGGAATCAACCGAAGATGGAATTAGATAGACCACTTTGGAACTCTTTGGATGAAGGGTGGGACTGACCGATGAAGGGAATAGATCAGTCACTTTGGGTTTACTCTGTAGATGAAGAGTGGGGCTGATCGATGATGGAACTGGATCAACTACTTTGGTTAGTGGTTCAATCGAGGATGAGACCAAATTAATCACCTGATCAACCAGACTGACCGAAGATGGAACCGGATTGACTAGTCCATCAACTAACGATGGGCTGGGGGAAATCTTACGATAACCAGTTTGAAGTTGAATATTTTCCAAAAGAGAAGAATCTTCATCCATACAAGGAAAAAGGTGAGAGTAGTGATCACCTTCACATAACATGCAAGGAAATTTGACAAATCTCTTCTTCGTACCAAGCTTAACGTCACTAGTTGATGAGGTGTCACCAGCATGTCCAGCAGGGGCTAATGACGTGGAGGAACACATTTCTAAGACCTTCGGAATACCAAGGAAATCCCTCAGAAAGTGGTCACCCTTACAAAGACCACAAGGTAATTTGGGTTTCAGATTCTTTGTTTTAATTTTGTCGACCTCATCAACACTCCCAGTACGATTAATAGTAGTTGGTTTCTTGGATCCAACATTTGATATGGTTGGAGGTTTGGTCCTTTTTGGGTTCTTCTTCTTCTTCTCTTTCTGTTTCTTCTTCTTTTTATCAACCTGGCTACTTGCTTTAGAGATTTTATGTCTTTTTATCAACCTGGCTAAAAAATGCCAAAATCCATGCAATTTCTCTACTTCAAATGCAAACTAGTTTCACTACCCAAAAGCAAGAATGCATCTATATTCTTTGTTTGATTCTAATGTATAAATAAATTAAATACAAATCCTTTGATGCTCTACTACTTTCAATCAGGAGAAAGAGTCTTATGCAGATGCAAAAGACACAAAGAAAAAAGGCTACAAACAAAACATGCACTCAAGGTAGTGAGGTATGAAAGAAAACAAGTAGAAACTTGTTCTAAAAATAACACAATCAAGGATTCTACAACCAATCAAGCATTCAATGAACACAAGAAAATGCAGAGAATAATCCAAGAAAAGACGGGGAGAAAGAGGAATCACTCAAAACTATCTCGACAAAACAAGCAGCTAGAAAAGGCAATTTCACATTTCTAAAAAAGGTTTCAAGATCCAATAAATACAATATGGATTTATAAGCATCAATAACCAATCCAAACAACTTCACAAACCAACCATAGACTCTGGGTAAAGACCTCTACAAAATACTGAGTAGAAGAAGGCAAAAACTCTCAAAAAAGAGACTAGTGTTCCCTGTCTCAAGGGTACAGAGAGTTGAAAATCTCCCTAAAACATTGTAGGTGAGCGTTTTTCAGATATTAGTTCTATGGTATGGCGTAGGGGGGAGCGCCAGTCCTCCCAGAAACTTAGAAAAAGAGCCAAAAAACTGCAAACACTCACCCATAATGCATAAAAATTGGTGAAATTTCTAGTGAAGGTAGGAGAAGGATAATGGATGATGAAAAACCATGAAAATAAAAATAAAAGAGATGTCACAAAACCAAACAAAGCATCATGAATTCTTAGAAATCAAGTTGTTGGAGGCCAAAACAAAGACACACTTGGATGGTGATAACCTTGAGCAGAAGAATCAACAAAAATTGGACTCTAAGATCAACTCCTAAAATAGTTTTGAGTAGAAAAACACTAGCATTCTGGTGTCAAGGGCACCAGAGCATTGAAGCGCTCCCTGGGAGCCTGCAAGGGAGTTCTATCACTCCGATAGTAGAGGCAGGAGAACGTTGGCCTCTCATAGCTCAAAACATTGCCCAAAAATCAACAAAAACTCAAGAAAATCCAAAAATTCAATGTGTATGGGATGAATAAAAAGACAACAACACATCTAAGAATTAGGAACAAAGTATGAAGAAGATATAAAGGTGAGAAAATTTTGAAACAATACCAAGGAAGGAAACCAAAAATGAAAGCTTCAATCCCCAGTGAAGTCGCCAATTTCTATTACAGGAAAATCCTCCTATGGACAAGTGGATTTCCTCTTGAACCCTAAATCTCTAAGATCAAGACAGAAGGGTGCTAACTTTGGTCACTGACATCCTTTTAAACTAGTTAAGATAATCTATAGAAGAGAGGAATAGGATGTACCCTTTTACGATGTTTTTCCTTGCCCAATCTAAGTTGAGCTCTGATCTCCAAGCTCTTCAATAGGTCTTGCAATCTAATCAAAGACAAAACATGCTTCCTATCCTACTATGATTAGTTTGAAACCAGATCTATCTATTAAAGAAAACTTTATGTAATCATACACAATCTTGAAAGAAACAGTCCAAGCACATGTATTAGTGAGAACTCAAAAGAGATACTTACAGACCTTTGATGAAGATGCAACATATTCTCCCACCTCTCCTTGTCCAAACCCTTGCTCAAATGATCCACAAACAAAATGACTATGCTTCACTGATTATCTCCCTTATGAGATCAAAAGTTTGATGCATTCAATGTCCCCTTCCTTATGAGATCATAATTTAGGTAATTCTCAATTTCTCCATGTATCTTTCACCATAAGGCCTCCTGATATAATCTTGGAGAGGAGTCGCCAATTTTTGTTACAGGAAAATCCCCCTGCAGACAAGTGGATTTCCTCTTGAACCCTAAATCTCTAAGATCAAGACAGAAGGGTGCTAACTTTGGTCACGAGAATCCTTTTAAACCTAGTTAAGATAATCTATAGAAGAGAGGAAGAGGATGTACCTTTTTACGATGTTTATCCTTGCCCAGTCCAAGTTGAGCTCTGATCTCCAAGCTCTTCAACAGGTCCTGCTGAAAATTTACTAACGTCTCTTTTGTTGCGTCAGTTTTGTTTAAAGGAAATATAGGTCACTATATCTCACACAACCCTCTCAATTTCATATTTGAAGGATCAATGCAATTAACCCACAAATTGCAGAAGGCAAGTGCAATGTCGAGGAGAATGTAAGAATTAGCTATCTTTAAAACAATGCCCTAGGCAATGTCTCCATTTTTTAGTTGAGTTGTGGTCTTTTGTGTCTCTAGTCTGTCGTTTACATGTTCAAAATTATCTAATGTTTGTCAAGGGTTTTTAGTAAAATGTAATTTATTCTTCTGAGTGAGATTCCTTGTAAACGATTTCTTAACATTTGAAATTTGGAATTAAGGGTATATGTGATTTTCTTTCAAGCAATATTTTTTCCAAGATTTATGTAGCAGTTGTAAGTCTGACACAATTTGATTAACTCTGACACTTGTATTATCAATTGTTACTGTGCAAGTTATACATGATTACGTAAATATGGCATTACTTAGGTGCGATGACAATAGTAATAGTAATATAAAAATTTAGTTGTGGATTAATGCTATTCTATATTAAATGCAAGAAGTTGGCTCAGGGAAAGGATATTTTAATTAATCAAAGGTGAAAAAAATGTCAAAAGAACCTCAAGTACCATTAGGAGGATTGATTGGAAATAATCACTTTAGAGAACTTGCGGATATCAAAGGCCCAATGGAAGAGCAAAATGGCAAAATGGAAGCACAAAATGATGTCCAAGAAAATGATTATGTGTCTCTTCAAAATGATGAATTTGGGATATATGATATTGTTGATTAGTTTTAAGATTCCCTTGAAAACGATGCTTAATTTTGCAAATTTTTGATGATCTATAATTGTAATGTTTTGACTTTCATATTTTAAAATAAGAATAAATATGTATCCATTATTGTTTTATGATGAATTATTATTATTATTATTATTATTTTATTTGTATGTGAATCAATATACTAGGGCAAATGACATTAGATATTAAGCGGATAGCTTCCAAAATGTATACGTTTTTTATTATATATGGTTTTAAAATGTAATTTTTTTGGCTAAATATTGAAAAACAATGTTATTTAGCTACAATTATTTCTATGTATTGAAGTAAAGGTAAAAAATGTGTTAAAAATAATATTTTACACTATATTTAAAAAGTATGACATCATAAATTAATTAAGGAAACATAATTATATGAAAAATTTTAATTTCAAAAAAGTAAATGGGATACACCATCTTTAGCATTGAAAAAATAATGGAAAAGTTATTAAAAACACCATTGCAAAAAAAAGATTTAGAAAAATTTAAAAATAGTTGAAAAAATAAGCATTAAAAAATGTGTGGATACATTATGGATAAGAATATTTAAAATATCAAAAAATAACCTAAAAGGAGGGGGGGTGCTACTGGTAGCACAACTTTTGAAAAATGAGATAAAAAATGTGACTCACAAGAACTTTGTAGAGTTCTCGTTAAGTTGGTAATTTTTTTTAAACTATCTTTTAAAAACTCCTACAAGAAAATGAAATATAGGCATCTAAGATAAAGTGGTAATTAAACAAACTAGGGAGGCATTGGTAAGGAGAGGGAATTTGACTTCCTCTGGGTTCTAAAGATGATAAGTATAATGGTTGACTTTCTCTACAATCTTATAAGGGCCCAACCATAAAGGCGTAAACTTTGGTGTTTTCCTTTAGGTTTGTGGGAACAATCCCATAAAAACACAAGATCACCTACTTCAAAATATTTGTTAGGTGATGATTGATTGAAACATATTTTGACCAAGAATTAAGCAAAATAAATTTCTATTTGGATTTCTCTATCTCCTCTACTAATTTCAACGAGTTATTAATTTGTTTTTTGTCCCCGATGTTTTTCCTAGCACTTCATTAGACAACCACAAATAGAGAGAAAAAATATCAAGGGGGGATGGATTCTTTCCCATATACCAAGAATGATGGTGAATTGCTAGTAAAGGCTTTGGATGTCACCCGATCCGCCCAAAGAACATTAGGCAATGCATTATGATAACTTTTGGGGTGGGATTCTAGAGTTTTCTTAATGACGTGGACCAAGTTCTTATTGGTGGATTCCGATAACCCATTCCCTTAGGGATAATAATAGGATGAATGCTTTAAGATGATCTCATTATCTAGGGTGAAGACTTTTAACTCAATAGACTTTACATATTTAGCATTATCAAAATTAATGTTGTTACATTCTTGAATGGTTATGTTTCATTACGATGTCCATTAAAGGTTATGTCACATTGGGTTTGTTTGACTTTGGCTGGCCATGGTTGACCATGGTTGCCCATGGTTTACTATGGTTGATCATGTTTGATTGTGGATAAATTTGGTTGACCATGGTTGAGTATGGTTAACCATGTTTGATGGTGATCCTTAACTTGATTATCCATTTCGACCATTGAACGGCGAAGAACCAAAATTAATAGTTAACTTTTTGCTTTCCCCTCCAATTGCTCGAATGTAATTGGTTTATGGTCGAGAATGCTTAACTATGTTTGACCATGTTTGACCATGTTTTACTACTTTTAACTATGGATGAATATATTCAACCATGGTTGACTATGGTTGAATTTGGTGAGCAAGGTTGAGTTTTCCTTGACTCTAGTTAGCCATGGCCGTTAAGGGTTATGTTAGATTGTGATGTTCCTCAATAATTATGTCTCATTGTGACATTCATCTTGGTTGACTTATGTCAAATTACTACTTTCCTAAATGGTTATGTGACATTCATTAAGGGTTATGTTGCATAGAGTTTGGTTGACTTTGGTTGGTCATGCTTGTATATGGTTGAGCATGCTTAACTATGGTTGATCATGATCATGTTTGACTATGAATGAACACGATTGACTATGTTTGACCATGTTTGATAGTGATCCTTAACATGATTAGGAATTTTGGTGATCGAATAGGTAAGTAGCAAAACTAATGAGTCAATGGTTGACTTTGTCACTTGCTTATCTAATGACTCGAATACATAATTAGTTTACGTTCGAGGGTGTTTGACTATGGTTGAATATGGTTGACCATGTTTGACTATGGGTGAATACAGTCCACCATGGTTGACTATGGTTATCCACAGTTATGAAGGGTTACTAAAATGATAATAAAATTGATTATAACAGAATATGTACATACATTGATTATGTTATTTTTTTTGCATGCATGTGTATGTACATTCCCTGAGGGTTATGTTTACTATGTTCTTCAATGGTTATGTTGCACTAAAAAGTTCATTAAGGATTATGTTGCATTGACTCTGGTTGGTCATGGTTGAGTACCTTTGATCTCATTAGTTGATTATAAGATTATTATGGATAACTTTCACTAACTTATTCACTTTTTTAACTTGTTTATGATAAACACTTCTCCTTTCCTCTAAATATATCAACCCAATTAATTAATTAATTAACTAAACATTTAACTTTTTTGTTTCTTTTTC
>JASDQU010308226.1:123989-165602 GCA_032191745.1 Picea mariana
AGAGCATTCAACACACATACACAGAGAATAACACAACAGCCATGAGTCTGAATCAACTTCTTCTATTAATTCAAGATCTGTACATGGGTGTTCTTCTACAGCTCTCTGCTATTCTCCTATGCTCTAAATTCTTCTAACTCCTATTGCTGATGTTACAATGAGAAAATGAGGGTGTCTATATCCTGTTTCCCTCCTTCCTTCTAGAACTGTCTAATCTAAGAATTCAATTCTATCTACCTGCAACTACTACTATAAATGCCTCTGTCTAATTCAGAAGATGGCATATGGCTCAAGGTCTGATTACATTCTTATCAAGGAGCCTAAATTAAATGATCTCATTTATATTCTGTGCATCAAATTCAAGAGAAAATTTAAAAATTCAGAAAACTTGCGTTGGACGTCTTCCAGCTGCCTTCTACTTCCACGTTGGTTTTGCTTGTCGTGAGGGATGCTCCTGCATCAAATTACAAGCTCTAGTGTAGGTTGAGTGACTTTAAACAACCTTTGGACATGCTAAACCCCACTTATAGACATAGGCACAAAGGTGATTCACACTATCTCTCATGAGAATTCACAATCCTCCTAGAAAGGCTTTGAATTGGGCACATGGGATGGTCGTACAAAAAAACGTGAGAGTTAGTATGGTGCACACTTATTGGTCATAAGCTTTGAAGATAGAGAAAAATATAATATAGGATTTGTTCCTCACAAAGTGAGGTGTGAACCCTACCCCAAGGATATTGCTAGAAGTACATTTAATGACACTGATAATCAAACCATGATCTACTTAAACCAATCAAAGTGAAACCCATTTTTAATCTATAACGCCCAATTTGGAGGATAGGTGACTAACCGAGCATGTAGACGATGAGCACTTGGCATAAGAGGTGGCTATGGAACAACTCACACAATAAATTTAAATAAATAAAGGGGTGTAATCTTGGTTGAGATGTCAAAACAAGTATCGACCAATGCCATTGCCTCGGCATTTGTCACGAAGACTCCTAGAAAGAAGCAAAACCATGAAGCAACAAAAATAAAGGCTACTCTTCTTTAAAAAGGGGCCATGTATGTTCATATGGATGTATTGTGGGGTCAACAAATGGAAATTCACTAGAAGGACCTAGTATCTTTGAAACACAATGACAATAAGGTGATATGAAAGGCACAATAACATCTTGTTAGCTAACCACAAGAGGAGTTTCCAAGAGTCAAGGTATATGCAATGAGCCTTAGGGGATTTTAATTAGAGGATTAAGAAATAATTATGTGTACTGTCAAATTATCTATAAAGATCATCTTCATGTAAAATAATGGATTTTATTACCTTCACTTCAAATCCAACTTTGAATTAATGGTTTTTTGTATATTCTCGAATAAAATGTTTTTCAAGCATAACCTCAAAATTCATATAGGTGTTATTTCACTATCAACAAGTGTCCATAGTGTTGACAGAGTCACCATGATGTTACAAACAATTTTCTACTTCTATTTAGACTTCCACAACCCCAACCCTGAACCCGATATAGGTTGTTTTCATGTCCCTCATTGCCTATCTTCCTTTCCCATTTGGGTTCTTTACCTTTCTTTTATTTATTTTATTTAGATATGTACACGAGTAACATTTATTTGGAAACACAAGGAGGAATCGATGATTTAATCAATCATATTAACGAGGTGTGCCACCTTATATTGGGTGTTAAAGGTTGTCATACTGACAATTAAGAACTCATATCAAATCTTAACCCAGGTTTCTATCCTTCACCTTAGATAGGGTGTTTCTTTATGTAACATAAATTCCTTGCAAATATTCTTTTCTTTTTTGTTTGCTAGTTTGTCAGTGACCTATGGGACTAGCCCGTGGCTTGAGAAACTGCGACTCAAGGGAATCTAAGTAGTCAAAACCACCTAGGGATCGCACCCATCCTGATCCACACCAACCCTTAACATGGCTAGATTTTTTGTCCCCACAAGTTTTGAACCGATGACTTAACATCATGGAGTGCCTTAACAACACACTCTGTCACCGACTGTTCCTTGCAAAGATTCTTAATGAGCAAGAAATATTCTATTTATTCATTCACGGAACCCATCATCTTACCTTTTCCTTCTCCTACATTAGAGCTAATCTTAGAGTATCAACAACATGAACAAAAGTATATCTTCATTCTTTACTAAAACAAGAAACTAACTTTAAAAAAATTCCTGCAAGAAAATGAAATACAGGCATCTAAGATAAAGTGGTAATTAAGAAAACTATGGTTTCCTACCATGTACATGTTAATCCACTTTGTAAATTGAACTACACATGGGAGGCATTGGTAAGTAGAAGGAATTAGACTTCCTCTAGGTTCTAAAGATTATATGTATAATGGTTGACTTTCTCTACAATCTTATAAGAGCCCAACCATAAAGGTGCAAACTTGGGTGTTTTCCTGTATGTTTTTGGGCTCAATCCCATAACAACACAAGGTCATCTACTTCAAAATATATATTGGATGATGATTGATTGAAACATATTTTGAATAAACATTGGGGGAAAGAAATTTATATCTGTCTTTCTATATCTCCTCTATTAATTTAAGCAAGTTATTCAATTTGTTTTCTATCCTCATATCACATTTTAACCCAGGGTTCTAGCCTTCACCTTAGCTAGGGTGTTTCCTTATGTAAGATAGATTCCTTGCAAGGATTGTTGATGAGCAAGAAATATTATATTTATTCATTCATGGAACCCATCAACTTACCTTGTCCTTCTCCCACATTAGAGCTAATATTGGAGGATGGAAAACATAAACAAAAGTGTATCTTCATTCTTTACTAAAACTATAAAAAAAAAGTTACTGACTTAACGAGAACTGTGACCTCAAAACGAGAACTCTAGCCCTTAAAACCCATGTTTTTGCATATAAAACATGAAAATCAATCCCCAAATCAAAAAGTGGTGCTACCGGTAGCACCATTTTTTTCTAACTTGATTAAAATTACAACATTTTTCAACCATGGTCTTCAAAACTCATATAGTTGCTCAAAAAAACCTTCAAATCAACACCTAAATAAAAAAGTGATGTTACCTGAAGAAAAATGGTTTTTTCTAAACATTAAAATTATAGTTCATTTGAAATCTTATACTTAACAATTGGTACCATTAAAACCAAAACCTCAAAATCAACCATCAAATTGAAAATTACTACTAGTAGTAACTACCATGCTAAAATTGGGGAATTCAAATGACATTTTTTTAAAATGGTATAAGAAATCATCACTACTGTAAACAAAATCATAAGATCAACCCTTAAATGTTTACTTTTTAAATCTTAGTTTATAACTCCAAGCACAGGATAATACATAATGCCATGAAAATATCACCCTATACTTTAAAAATTCAACATCACTTCCAAATATATTTTTTACTTTTAATTTAAAAAATCAATACAAATTACATTGAATTAAACATAAATTATTTCTTAAAAAAATTGTTACATTGTCCATTATAAGGAAATTTATTTTGTTTCTTTTAATATGAATTTTCAATTTCATGAAACTATATTAACCATGAGGTATTTATTTTGTAATACATATCCTTTCACAGAAAATTGGTAATTAATAATTCTTTAAATGACACTTATCCTTGGTAATTAATAATGTATAGAAGAAGTAAATGCAATAAAGATTATGCTTAACTTATACCACCTTTCCATTACTCTTTTGAGGTTTATGATATTTTGAGGGATGTGAATATAAGTGGTATTAGAATTTATTAGAGAAAGATTAAACCAAGAATGTAGTTTAGGTTTCAAGACTAGTGACTGGTAGTTGTGGGAGAGGTGTGTGATTTTAAAGAAATTACTAGTTGGTGTTACAAGATGGTTAAAGTAGATAAAGAGGGAAACCTTCAATTTTCACTTACTCCTTCCATGTTCAATAGAGAGCAAAACAAAGCTTTTAAGATGATGAAGGATAGTTCTTTTTTGGATTCACACCGTGGTGGTTTTATCATTTTGAATTAATAAATTTTATAGCTTAAAACAAAATCCCCAAAATGTACCATGTCAATATCCATAATTTGTTCAACTCCTACAAGGAGACGAAAACAAAATCCCCAAAATGTACAAGGTCAATGTCCTTAATTTGTTCGACTCCTACAAGGAGATGACATGGCTTTTTTCTTGTCAATTTGGACACGAATCCACAAATTATACGTACACGTATGTGGACTACAATATTTACTATGTCATACTACATAATAAAGAGATATTTGATGGGGAGAATTGGTTTCCAATGAAATTTCAATTCGAGAAAACTCATAGATTCGACATGGCTTAGTATTTGATTTTTTCCTTATTATTTCATAAAAACTTTGAAAAATTGACAATCCAAGCCAATACTAATAAGTATCTTGATAGCACGTCGATTCCAAAATCATCTTCATCCTTTTTAAAGGAATGTTTAGTTCAAATTTGTAAAAAGGAGGTTTGATCGTTTTCATTGGAACCGTGTTTACATCATGTCACTCATCACGTTGTATAATTGTAACGCACATACCTCTCTTTTGTTGCGTCAGTTTTGTTTGCAGGATATACAGGGTACTATATATCACGTAAGAAAATGTGACTTTTGTAATCATTCTCACCAAGTTGATTGCTAAATTGTCCACCTCGACTCCAACCAATTTGATGTACAAATCATTCTCCTACCAAGTTGATTGTTAAATTGTCCACCTATACTCCATAAGGAATCCACACCTTCCCATGTTATTCACCCATGTTATGATTTGACTTTTATCCATGGCTTATCCTTTGTCATGCTTTCTCTTGATGCACTTAGCTTCACTTGCTCTTTTTTCTTACACTTTTCACCGTACATAAAATTTTCATTAATACTCTTACAATGAAATATCCTCACAAGAATTATCATTACCTAATAAAAAACCTTGATCTCAAACTTATATAATTATTTTAAAAGATCACTATGTTTAATCTCTCTAAAAATAGTAATTCATCTCTAAACCATAAAGAAACACTAATAAAAATATCAAACATACAAAAGGCTGATAAAACCAAGACAACATTAATAACAAATTTATAAAATTTAAAAGGGTAATAAAACCAAGATAACAAAATTACTTTAAAATACCACTACCACTATGTTTATGCTTTGTCTCTACAAAGACCATAATCCATCCTTAAACCCCGACGAATCTATAAAAAGAAAGCTTCCATAAGGTCCGACATGGAAAAGGTTAATAAAATAAAAGCAACCTTGATAACAAGCATATAAATATAAATATAAAATTACTTTGAAGGACCACTATGCTTTGTCTCTCCAAAGACAACAATCCATCCTTAAACCGTGACGCCATAAAAAGCAATCCCTGAAAAGGCCATGTGATAAGTAAACGATAATGCAACCAAGGCAAACCGCATGGAGAGTAATGATCACAAAGAAGTTACCATAGCAAATATTCATGCACCTAAATTGAATAAAAAATACCAAATAATAATGATTAAATTTTTCTTAACAAAAATCTTAAATAATGGTTAAATTTCACTCAAGAAAATAATTGTTAAATCTCTGAATTCATTTATACATTTAGAAATGCAATTTAAACAACAAAAAAGTGTGATTTTATCTAAATTTAAATCTTCGGATTTAGGCAAAAAAAACTCTAAAAACTGAAAGTTTAACCAAAACCTTTACTTTCCTTTACGCCATTCATTATAAATAAATTTAAATAAAAAAGTTTTTGTCTTTCTTTCTTCAATCCTATTTCCGTGATTTAGAATTACGACTCTCCGTGAGTATTAATCATGATAAATATTTCTCTTCATTTTGTTATAGCATTGGTGCGTACCCCTGGAAACAAGCCCGAATCCCGAGTGAAACAAACTTTCTTCACCAAACCAATCAAGCCCAAGCTTGGCTCTATCCTTTATCTTTTGCTATCATCCGTACCATGGTTATCTAGCCTTCCTTCCAAATTAAATTATTATACTACAAGTTTGGCTTGTTCGGCTAACAATAAACTCTTTTGCTACATTAGATACTACAAGCTTGGCTTACAATAAACTCTTTTGCTACATTAGCTTGAGGTATTCCCAGTTATCAATTGTGAGACTTGTCTGGTCTTTCCTTGTAGGTCTGATGGGAAAGACTCTGCTCTACTTTAGATAATGATAGACTGACCTAATCCTCTTCCAAAAATATAAATAAGTTTGTCGTACCATGGAGAATATTAAGGACATGAAGTGTCATTACAAAACATGAGAACGATACCTATCTCTGGTCGGAGAGAGGGAGAGTTGGGTTGTCAAACTTTTTAAGTTTTTAGTTTATATTAATAACTAAAGCTATATAAATATATTGAATTCCAGTATTTTAATAGAAAGTTTTTAATGGCTTTGGAGTATGACCTAAAATTGTTTTTGTTTGGTTAAGAGATTGTTTTCTTCGGACGTAAGGAAACAGGTTAAAGGCCCAAGACTCAAAGGTATCTGACATGAGTGAAAGACTGCCCCCTTATGGACCACCAACAGATTATTTCAGGTGAAGTGATTTTCGTTGAACAAAAATGATGAGTCAACCTGCAATCACGGATAACAGCCAGTGATAGTTGTCCTCACTACTAGTTTGACATTTTGATTTATGATAGTTTTTCTCACTCGTGAAAAAAACATAATGCTTTTAACCCAATTCAGACTTCAAACTGGGTAGGAAATTATTCCCCGACTCCATGAAATATTAGCCTTTAACCTAATTCAGAGTGGAACACGTTATACTACGCATCATGGACGACTGTAGGAAATTATTGCAAATCCTGACTGTTTAAAAAACTAAACAAGTATTAAATGCGAAAATATTAAAAGCCAAATTAAAGTCTAAATCCCGAAAATGGAAATACTGCTGGCATGACACAAAGATAAATGTCATATTCGTCGTCAACCACTCCCTTATCATGAAAAGGAAATTATACAAGAGATATGTAGCATGGGCTTATACAACACCTTCTCTTCCTAATTATATAACCAATTTATGAGACCATTTTGGATTTGTCTTTTGATGCCAAAAAAAAATATCTAATTACATCACATAGATGATCTTGTGGTCTCTCAACAAAGTGGCCACGTAGATGAGCTCGTGGTCTCTCAACAAAGTGGCCAAAAACATGTAATGGGTTTTTCCAAGGGAAACCTTCTCAAATTCATGTTTGAAGGATCAATGCAATTAACCCACAAATTGCAGAAGGCATGCAATTCAAAAACTGTATTGAAACAGACGTGTGAAGCGACTTACAGGCATGCTCATTTGAAACAACGGATTACAACAAAGCAATAGGTCTCCTTAGTCAGGTTGAATTAGCTTATGTTTCATAGAAGCGTCAACCTTTACTACATATTTTGCTTGTGATCTAGCTTCATCCTTTGTTTCGAAGACCTCACAAGATAGGGCAGGTGGAACTGTCGTGTCATTTTGAAATTCCTTGTACAGTGCATTTCTATGCAAAATAAACCCAAAGAAAAAAAAACTAATGGAATTATTAAATCCCCAATCCCCAAAAAAAACCTAATGAAATTATTAAATTCCCAATCTGTATGCCAAAACATAATCAATGCCAAATATGCAAGAAATTTAAAGCTAAATAAACATATTTAGTATTGTTAAATTATTTAATTTGACCAAAAAGAAAGGTAGATTTAAAAATTTAGAAAAAATGAATATCTGTAAAATATAATGCTATCTTATTCGGTGGCAATGGATGTGTCGAAGTGATAGATATACTAATTTATCACTTCACTTGAAAGACTATCCACATGATAAGTATTATTTGCAATATAAAACTAGCATGTCTTGTGTGCTAAAATTATGCTAGCTCGTCTAATTTATTTTCATTAGGTTCATCAATGTTCCATTGTTCCTAACCTAATGGCTAACCTAATGGCCAACACCACAAGTAAAATTTGGCCAGAGTTTATGTTATGGGTTTTGATAAAGTAATATAAAACATGTTCTGAGTGCCAATTGCAAATGTAGAGAATGTAGTTATTTTGTGACAAAAAAAATGCAGTTCTATTCTTTAAAACAATGCCCTAGGCAATGTCTCCATTTTTTAGTTGAGTTGTCGTCTTTTGTGTCTCTAGTCTATCGTTTACATGTTTACATGTCGCTAGAATGAAAATATGTTGTAAGTTGTGTTTATTCTCGTGTTAAAACTACAAGTTACCATTGTTACAAAGAAGCCTTCAAGGTTAACAGTGGCATAAAACTCAAAACTCAAAGAAGGCATTTGAAAACAAACTCATTTGACATTTTTTTGTGCTTGGCTTTGATGATGTAGCTCTACATCAAATGTGGGATGAAGTATTTCCGATTGAGAGAGTTCCAGTTGATTTACAGAAAGCCTTGAACAGAGTGCGCTCAAAATATTGTCGCTAATTAGACATGGTGTGGTTTGACTTCAAACTAGAGACCTGAATGATGGAAATGAGGTGTGAATCTAGCATGCAATTATGATGCACTTGTAAGCACTAATGCTAATTTTGATTTTTCACATTTGAGAGATTTTGAACTGTGCAATGTAAAAATATTTATACTTTATTTGAATCACTTGCATATAGCCTTATTTCCAGTTTGTCTTTTATCTAATGTTTGTCAAGGATTTTTAGTAAAATGTAATTTATTCTTCTAAGTGAGATGCCCTGTAAACAATTTCTTAACATTTGCGATTTGGAATTAAGGGTATATGTGATTTTTTTTAAAGCAATATTTTTTCCAAGATGTATATAGCAGTTGTAAGTCTGACACAATTTGATTAACTCTGACATTTGTATTATCAATTGTTACTGTGCAAGTTATACATGAGAATGTAAATATAGCATTACTTAGGTGTGATGACACTAGTAATAGTAAGATAAAACTTTAGTTGTGGATTAATGCTCTTTTAGCTCTATGAAATGCAAGAAATTGGCTCGGGGAAAGGATATTTTAATGAATCAAAGGTGACAAAAATGTCAAAAAAACCTCAAGTACCATTAGGAGGATTGATTGGAAACTATCACTTTAGAGAACTTGTGGATATCAAAGACCCAATGGAAGAGCAAAATGACAAAATGGAAGCACAAAATGATGTCGAAGAAAATGATGATGTGTCTCTTGAAATGATGAATTTGGGATATATGATATTGTTGATTAGTTTTAAGATGCCCTTGAAAACAATGCTCAATTTTGCAAATTTTTTATGATCTATAATTGTAATGTTTTGACTTTCAGATTTTAAAATAAGAATGAATATGTATCTATTGTTGTTTTATGATGAATCTTTTTTATTTTTATTTTCTTTATTTTTATTTGTATGTGAATCAATATACTAGGGAAAATGACATTAAATATTGTCATTTTTTTACTTAAAATGTATAAAAATTATAGAAAAAAATGTTAATTTAAAAAAAAAAAATCACTTTTTTTTGTTCAATTATGTCCATAAAAACGCTTTATTTGACATGTTATTTTAAGCAGATAGCTTCCAAAATATATATGTTTTTTATTATATATGGCTTTAAAATGTATACTTTTTTGTTAAATATTGAAAAACAGTGTTATTTAGCTACAATTATTTCTATGTATTGAAGTAAAGGTAAAAAATGTGTTAAAAATAATATTTTACACTATATTTAGAAAGTATGACACCATAAATTAATTAAGGAGACATAATTGTATGAAAATTTTTAATTTCAAAAAGTAAATAGTATACACCATTTTTAACATTGAAAAAATCATGGAAAATTATTAAAAACACCATTGCAAAAAAAAAACGATGTAGAGAAATTTAAAAATAGTTGAAAAAATAAGCATTAAAAAAATATGTAGATACATTATGGATAAGAAGATTTAAAATATCGAAAAATAAACTAAAATGGGGGGCAGTGCTACTTTTCAAAACAAAGTAAAAAATGTGACTCACAAGAACTTTGTAAAGTTCTCTTTAAGTTGGTAACTTTTTTTAAACTATCTTTAAAAAAATCCTACAAGAAAATGAAATATAGGCATCTAAGATAAAGTGGCAATTAAGAAAACTAAGGAGTCATTGGTAAGCAGAGGGAATTTGACTTCCTCTGGGTTCTAAAGATGATAGGTATAATGGTTGACTTTCTCTACAATCTTATAAGAGCCCAACCATAAAGGTGTAAACTTGGGTGTTGTCCTTTAGTTTTGTGGGCTCAATCCCATAACAACACAAGATCACCTACTTCAAAATCTTTGTTGGATGATGATTGATTGAAACATATTTTGAACAAGAATTAAGGGAAAGAAATTTATATTTGTCTTTCTCTATGTCCTCTACTAATTTCAACAAGTTATTCAATTTGTTTTCTGTCCCCAATGTTTTTCCTAACACTGCCTTAGATAACCACAAAGAGAGAGAAAAGATATGAAGGGGGGATGGATTCTTTCCCATATATCAAGAATGATGGTTAATTGCTAGTAAAGGATTTGGATGTCACCCGATATGCCAAAAGAACATTAGACAATGCATTATGATAACTTTTGGGGTGGGCTTCTAGGGTTTTCTTAATGATGTGGACCAAGTTCTTATTAGTGGATTCTGGTAACCCATTCCCTTAGGGATAATAATAGGATGAATGCTTTAAGACGATTCCATTATCTAGGGTGAAGACTTTTAACTCGATAGACTTGAAATATTTAGCATTATCAAAATTAATGTCGCTACATTCTTCAATGGTTATGTTTCATTACGATGTCTATTAAAGGTTATGTCACATTGGGTTTGTTTGACTTTGGTTTACCATGGTTTACTATGGTTGATCATGTTTGATTGTGGATAAATATGGTTG
The DNA here is from genome assembly GCA_032191745.1 of Picea mariana. Taxonomy (NCBI): domain Eukaryota; kingdom Viridiplantae; phylum Streptophyta; class Pinopsida; order Pinales; family Pinaceae; genus Picea; species Picea mariana. The sequence continues at coordinate 134,840 of JASDQU010308226.1, forward strand.
ACCATGGTTGATTATGGTTAACCATGTTTGACGGTGATCCTTAACTTGATTATCCATTTCGACCATTGAACGGGGAAGCACCAAAGTTAATGGTTAACTTTGTGTTTGCCCCTCCAATGGCTCGAATGCATAATTGGTTTATGGTCGAGGATGCTTAACTATGTTTGACCATGTTTGACTACTTTTAACTATGGATGAATATATTCAACCATGGTTGACTATGGTTGAATTTGGTGATCAAGGTTGAGTTTTCCTTGACTTTAGTTAACCATGGTCTGATGGTCCTTAAGGATTATGTTGGATTGTGATGTTCCTCAATAATTTCCTTGGGTTATATTTCCTTGGATTATTGTACTGAATTTTACTACAATTCTTCATTCAAAATCCCTCGGTGCTTGCAATTGTACCTTTAATCCAGTAAACTAAAAAATAAGATGAACATAATTCAGAGGAAAAGAAAAGCAATTTGAATAAATTAAGAAAATCGTGAAAAAATGTTAATTAATATACTAACCCATTCAAATTATTTGGTTCAACTTGTGGATCGAATAGGAAATTTAGTACATGCATGATTGTTACATCATTCAGTGACGATAAATCCGACATAATTTACACTTAGTGGTGATAGATCTGACATAATTTATACTTGCCATTGCAGCTTACAAGAAGGAAAAAAAACAACATATCCAAAGGAATCCATAGCTCTATAAGAAGAAAAGAAAAGAGTGGATTTCAATGTTTCCTTGGGGATTTTTAGGTAGGACCATACAAAATCAGCATAAAATCGAAGTTGAGAATCTATCATCAAGCAGATGTGTTAAACTTCCACAAACGTACTGTTGCTAAACAATATTCGAACGGACTTCCATGGTGCTCTTGGTTATTGACATCCAGCACTACCCTAATCCTCTATGTGGAAACCAGAGAAGCGGCATATATCTCATCACCAACATCCTCTCATTGTACTCTTTGCACCGCCAACAACTTACTGAAGGTCGAACCCACCACCCATTAAATCTCTGGAGAAAAACCATGCAAGTGGTTACTGCAGCATAATTAATTTTGCGAGATTTCATGAACCACTACTTAGGTGGAGGTTCAAAAAGCCATGGAGATGCTAAAATGCATGAGCGTTATTGGGCTTTACAATTAGACTACAATATGGAGCTTCTGAAAACTACACTACAGACCACGTCGGCCTCCTCAATGCCAATTCCCTATTCATAAAATGGAATTTGGCCTCCAAAACTGTCCTAAAAACTTTATTTTGATAAATCGAAGAGAGTTTTTTTAAAACACATAGTTCTAACAAAATATATACATGGTATAGAACAATATTAAAAATTTCAATGCTTTGGCCGACACCTTAAAAAAACCTAGCAAATTTTTTATTAATTGTTGAATTAATATGCAATCAACGGTCAATCAATTGCTATATACCATGTCGCGGCAGGTATAATATACTATGTTGTGAAAGGTATATACAATTTGAGTGGGCCTAATGGTTAAGAACATGTGTTTCCTCCCACAAACAAATTTGAGAAGAAGTCCCTTGTCCCACAAACAAAGGGGTCTCATACACCAATTTGATGCGCTGGCTTGGCTGTGACCTTAAAAATAGATTATTATTATTATTATCATAAAATTAAATGTATATACATTAATATAAATCTTATTTCATTCATAATTTTATTTAGTTAAAAATTGATTATAATTTTTGAATAAATTAGCAAACCGTTTTTATTTATCCATTTTTACATTAAAAATGGATTGAATCCAATCAAATTTCGGGGATACCTGAATTTAACACGATGTGTTACACAAATTTATGATTATGGATTTTGCTTATTTTTAAACTAATCCAAATGATAAAATATCGACCATAATACTAGATTAATCAAAAATTTGATTTGTAAAATTGCAAAATTTCCACGAAGAAAGAAAGATTATTACAAGTTTATCTTACTTTGTTTGTACTTGTTAAAAAGAATATGATAAAATACAGAAATGCAAGTATGATAATAGAGAGTCTTTTTTAAGAAACAATAAATCGATTACGTCGAAGTTTGTGACTTTTCCAATGTCAACATCGTCATAGCTTGATCTACGCATTAACATAGCATGAACTTCCAACATCAAATTCTTTGAATGGTACTACATAGCGGGGTCTTCAATCTCCTTCCACGAGATAGAAAAGAGGAAAACTTAACTTCATAAGAGAACGTGTAGACTTAAAAATCCAAAATTATTGGATTTTATAGATGATGATTTAACAGTTCACTTACTATTATATCTTTAATTTTATGGTTACTTGAAAAGGAATTATTAGAAAAATATGGATTTTATATATAATTGAGGGAATATCTTTAATTTTATGTTTACATGAAAAGGAATTATTAAGAAAATATGGATTTTGTATATATAATTGAGGGAAAATTGTGAAAATTTTAAAATGTTCCAACTACCACTTTATTTCCAAGAAAAATGTTCATCAACGAAAGAAAACAGCATAGTGTGCTTACCTCTTTGGTTTATCATTTAGTTTCAAGTACTCTGACTTAGTTATAACTATGCAATGCATCAGTGTCAAGTAGCTTATGGTCGAAATAATTTGTATTTTTTAGAGAATGAAGAAACTCAATCTAAGATGTTATCATTAAGCATATATTTTAAATTTGTTCATTACATTTCCGAGGATTTTACTTTAAAAATGTTGAAAAAAAAAATAAAGTGAAACCCACACGAATTCTAGATGACAATCAAAGGTTATACAATGAGAAAGGATACAATATACTTTGTCCATATACGTTTTCCTTCAAGGGATTCAAACAGGGTTTGTGATGGAGGTCTTAAGGTTGATAATACCTAAAATCGAAGACCTCAAAACTCCATTACTCCTAGCGTTTTCAATATCGGATTGACACAATCTCACAATTTAAAAAGGTATGGAAACTTTCCATTGTGTTTGCATCCACTTTTCCCCTTCCTTATCTCGGTACAATTTTTGGACCTCCCTAATGTAAAGTTCAGTTGTGGGATCCACAAGATGTAAACATACACACTAGCTTGCAAGTTAAAATTGAAAAATAAAACCCTTACAATCAAACCAAAACAAAATATGCAAGACACTACATCTGTCAATTGTTGGGTTAAACTTGACTCAATGAAAGAGTCAATGAGTTAAATCGTGTGGTATTGTGGCTATGGATTGCATGTAATGAAGCCTTTAAATAGGCTTAAGATACTCCATTGTAATCGGTTTTGGAGGTGAGGGGTGAAGGCTCAATCTTTGGTTGATTTTTCCCATAAAGACTTTCTAGGGTCAATCATGTGTCAATGATGTGTACATAATTTATGTGTGTTTTATTGTTGCTAGTTTATTATTTATCTCCAATGCTTTTCTTATTCCTGACAACTAGTATCAAAGCTCCAGTTGTGTGAAAAGAAAAAACATGAACAATGGTTGTGATTGCTATAGTTGATATGGATTTGTTTATGGGGACAAAACCTTATGTTTCTAATGTAGTTGCAACAATCTTAGAAACACAAGATTTGCATGGTTGGATGTTTGAAGCAAGAAATTTCCATGACATATGAGTTATAGAGGTTCGACTAGAGTATTTATTTGCTCGAAGACTGTACATAGAGTATCTTTTGTTTTCATTTTATTGTGCATGTGAGGTGAAGATCCTTGAAGCGGTGTATAGTTAATACTCCAAATATAGAGAATAAACCCTAATGTGTGGATTCTCTTAAGCAATGAAGTGGAGACTAGTGTGCGTGTAGTGATATCTAAATAGGAGTATGCACAAAACGAACCCGTGAATCAAATAAAATCCGATCCAAAATTTATTCCCTCGTGAAGAAGACTTGCCACACGCGACTTGTGAAGTGAGTTGTCACCCAAGAGGACAGATGCCACCCTTTAGGGATTGCAAAAGGTTCATGGGAAGATAATTAAGAGTGGGATGCACTAGGACGTGTTTGAGGAGAGTGCCCTTGTGGATATGTATCCCAAGTTTGTCAGTGTGGAGGATGCACACAAAGTGTTTGATAGAACGGGTCAAGGAGATGATGTATCACAGACTGTTATGATTGTAGGTATTCATAGAATGGGTTGTCGAAGGGGTCATGAGGTTTTATCAACAAACGTAAGAAGCAGATGGTGGTCAAAGCAATGACAAGGCAAGAGGATGACGGAATTTGCAATAGAAAAATTAAATAAATAAAAAATATATTATTACAATGGAGTTGAAAATTTAATGTAAATGGGCATACAACTGTAAGACCTGGTGACACATGCGTATCTCTGGTAAATTACCGATAAAGTATATACCTAGACATAGGTGATAAGGGGGACATGCCAAATTCCTGGATACCTTGGTTAGAAACTTTGAGGGGGTAGGATAATTAGATCCTAATTCAATTTTAAAGTGGGGAATGTTGAGTTAAACTTGACTTGATGAAAGAGTCAATGGATTAAATTTGTCTTACATCAACAATGGTGGTTTTGGGCCCATGGTTTTGATAGCCCGTGGATTGGATGTAATGAAGCCTTTAAATAGGCTTAGGATACTTCATTGTGATGGAGCATGGAGGTGAGGGCTGAAGGCTCACTTCGTTAGATTTGGTCAAATGAACAAAAATATCTTTGGTTGGTTTTTCTCATAAAGGTTTTCTAAGATTAATCATGTGTCAATGATGTGTGCATAATTTATGTGTTTTTTTGTTCTTGTTGGTTTATCCATCATTTATGTGAAAACTAAACTTTAAAAGATATATAAATGTAAATGTAAATAAAAAAGAAAGGCTTACCCAAGTAAATAACCATTAAAAACCTATTCCTATATGGAATTAGTAATCTTAAGTTTTAAAATAATTAAAAACATACTAATTAAATAATTAAAATATTTAATAAATGTTAAATTTAATTAAATAATTATTATGTAACTCAATAATAAGAATTTAGTTGATAAAAAAAATTAACTTATTTAATTTAAAAAGGACGTGTAATTAAATAAAGGAGGATGTGATAAGAATAGAATGCAAAAGTTGCATATCTACAATACACCATTTTGGTATGGATTATTTTCAATATTAAAATGTTTTACATCTAAGATTTGTTATCGTGACATAATTTATAAGTCACAATGTGTATATTAAACAAGGGTTGCATGGCAGCGTAGTCCCTGTCAGGTTGGAATGGGAATAAATGTGATCGAGCACAGACACGTGGGAAGCAAGTTGAAGTACATGTGGTATCCATGAAGAGGATGACTTTGCGGGTTGTATATAGTTTAAACATAAGGTTGGATATGTTCCATATTTCTGAAGCATAGATATTAAAAATTCAAAATACAATAGAATAGGCATAAAAGTAAAATTAAATGAAATGGTTCCAAGGTCTAAATTTGATAGTACAGGAAAGATTTAACATTTAAAAAATTCAATATTTATGTTTCTGTTCGAAACATTAAAACACAATAGAATACTAATAATGTCTTGCAACAAAGGTTCCTCGACACAAAAAATTTACCATTCCCGAATTAGTTTTCTTTGAAATTTATCAAAAATTAATAATGTTTGTTACATCAACAAAGGTTCTTGGACACAATTGCAACAAAGGCATTCCTGAATTAGTTTTCTTTGAAATTTATCAAAAATTAATAATGCCTGTTACATATTTCTGGAAATTTAAATGTGTTTGTCATATAGACTGGGATTGGGGCTCTCGCGGACCATAAAAAGAAATAAGTACAAGAATTAGGAATGTAGAAAGAAGAAGTGTGTGACAGTAGAGAGGAAGACCTGAAAAGAAGAAATTGGAAGTTATGAGTGTTTGGTTATATTTTTCTATTTAAAGAGGTATAATAACTGGATTGATAAAGAAAACAAGATGGCAGTATAGACTTACTATGAAGCTGATGTATTTTTGTTGTTGTCGACGAAGGTCAGTGGAATCGTGTCAACCAGTTGCTTCCCTTCCTGGATGAGGTTGTTCATTCTTCGTTGGAACCATTCTTCAATGTAGCTTCTCATGGGGGCCATGTTGATTTCATCCCGGATTTCTATGTCGAAAAGGTCATTTTCTAATTTCCTTAGATCCATTGAAATAATATGAAGACTCTGTTCAATTTCTTCATTGTGTGTCGAATAGTCCAGTACCCAGCTCTCAATCTCATCTACACGATATTCAACTATGTCATAAAACTTTTTGAAAGACAACCCCTTTAAAATATCAAGTTGTTCATCAAAGGTTTCTTTGGTCATTGACAAGGATTTCAGAATTAAGTTTGGGTCTTGAACCTCGTTGGTACTTCTGGCTAAGTCTATTTGGATCAGGTTTTTGAATAATTCTTCCTTTTCTAATATGTCTTGTTTACATGATTCGACAATGAGCTCCAGGTTCTTAACTTTATTTTGCCAGCATGCTTTTACTTTTTTGGTCTGCTTTGGGGAGTGGAGATTCTCTTGTCTTCTTTTCAGATCCGATGTGTTGATGGCATGGTTGGAAAAGGGGTCAGCACGTGTTCACATAAACATTGATCATTTGTTAAATTCGCCTGCAAATGTTCGAGAAAATCATTTGCCCTCTTTCGGAAGGAAACTATATTTTGTGATGTTTCCCAGGCTTCAGTAACTAGCTGCATTATTTTCTTGATGTTATTCTCTACAAGGGCTCTAGACGATGCAAGGAGGGTAGAGGATACTTTTATCTTGGCTGTAGTGGTAGCAGGCACGTTTTTTGCTAAAGGACTGGCAAACTCTGGGGTAGCAATGAAAGCCTCCTCAAATTCCTTGACGCGGTCTTTCAGTCTGGCATTCTTCACTTCAATTCCTCCAATGGAATCATCAAGAGCATCACTAGTTATGAGGTGAAATAGGGAGATTTTGGACGACCGCATTTTCCTAAAGTTAATCTCTGTGTGATATTTGCCTTTCCTATTTGTTACATCTCTTTTTTCAATGACCATATTTTTAGATTGGCTGTAAAAAACAACGGTCTGGAATACGAAGGATTCATCTTCGTCAAAAATGTCGGTCTCAGATATTTCCACTGTGAACAGACCAACTTTATGCATGTGCTCAGTTTCAATTTCAAGTTGCAACTTTTCAGTTTCAATTTCAGGTTCGTACGCCTGCCCTGCATTGTTTTTTCTCTTCTTCGTCAGTGGAATTTTGTGAGAACTATCAATTTTTATGTGGGGAGGGTTCTTATCTCCTCCTCTGTTTGAATATTTCTGGGTTTCTTTCTTACTGGGGTGGGTTGTTGAAGCGATGCTCCGTGATGTCATGCTCTTGGGAGTGATGGTGAAGGACTAGACACTCTTCTCACTGGATACTTTTCCCTGTTGTCTATACAATTCAGTCACGCTTTGCAATGTCTCTACGTCACAATCGTCAGAAGCAGGATTTTTTTCGGCACTATCTTTGTCTTGGGCCAGGCATCTATGGATAAAAGAGCTGCTAAAGCCAACTGCCAGTAAATGTTCTCGAAAAATCCCATTAGGGTCGAACCCTTTTATCCTTTCAGCATATGTTAGGTTCAATTTATTGAAATGATTGGAAAATTCGTCAATCTTGTTGATGTTTTTGCACATGAAGTCCCCAACTTTCTAGGGCGGAGGAATGAACTGCTTTTTTTTCTTGTCGTGGAAAAAATGCAACCAGTGGTTGTATTGCCTTGCTATTTCTGCAACAAACATCTTGTTTGTGATGTGGCATGGAAGGAAAGCAGGATTTTCCTTGGAGCCAAAGACCATTAATATACTATCATTTTCATTTTGTTCAAGTGTGCCCTTCCTACTCAAAAACTTGGTTGCCTAGCCATACATCCGCAGAGCATCCTTCCCTAACAATAAATATTTGAAAACTGAGACAAAGTCATTAAAAACATCATAAAAACAATGGGAGGCTTTGTGCCTCCACAAGGCCCGGTACCAGAATGTTACTGAGTCGAATCCACAGTTTATTTTCTTGAAAAGAAACAGTTTTGGAAATGGACAACAATGCACTATTGCAAAAATCAAGTAGGATGACATATAAAATTTATTCGATTCTTTGAATCATGACAACTGGGAACAGATTTCAATGGAAATTAGCTTCCCCCAATCGAAAATGAATTGTTCCTTGACTATGAAGTACAAAATATAAATAATTATATGGGAAATGCTTGTCATGGATGCCTATCCCGTTATTCTTGTAAACAACCAACCAATTTCCCGAAATGGATTTCTAAAGGAACTTACCTGCAACTTTGTGATATCTTCAGGAACTGCTGTCAGATCTTCGAGGAACTCGGCTAAGATGTCCAACCTGTTATCATGTTTTTCTAGGAAATATTTGCAGTCTTGTCCTCTGAAGGTCAATGTTGGCTACGACAATTTTAACATATTGCAGAAGACCTAAGGTGACAAAGAAACATGAGAATGGTCACGCAGTGGAATAATTCTTTGTCTTGGAATATATTTTTCGGCGCACCAAGAGACCACCTCCTTACAGTCAAAAACCTCAGGGACGCGGCCTACATGAGCAATTCCAGAGGTCCAAATCACTTCGTTCTGGGTGGAATGGGATGAATAGTAAAAGTATGCCTTGGACCACTAGAAGTTCTGGTCCTGATGTCCGAAGATATTTACTATATCTCCACAAAACTATTGTCGACCTGCTGCAATAAGTTTACAAGAACGTTTGTTTTCTCCAGACGATGAATGAAATGAAAAGTTGGAAGGGATAATATAACGTTGCGCAAATCTTGGTTCAATGTGTGTGAATGGGAGATCTCCTCGAGACTTTCGCTCATTAATGACAATTTCGACGGCTGTTGCATGATGCACTGTTAACATTAAAGACTAGTAATTGCATACATAGAAGTGCGAACATGGAAGAAATGACAATGAGCGATTAAGCATTGTAGATTTATTGAATGAGTCAATGCGACAACCCGTGTTTCAGATGAACAATCAGAAGGGACAATATAACTCTCCGCATATCTTGATTTAATGCATAATAATGGGAGATTTTCTCGAGCATTTCACTCATTAATGACAATGTTGATGGTTCCTGCATGGTGACAATTGTTTAAGGTGAGGGCGCGAGGGTCAAATTGTATGTCTCAAAACTTTTTGAGTGCAATATGCGTAACACCGAAGAGGGTATGATAGGACAGTCCAGAGGGAAATTTGTATATCATGGAAATCTGGGCAATGTTTGCAGGACACAAAACAATGGAAGTGAAAATGTGAGCCCACTTATCTGGGAACCCGCAATCGAAAAAAAAGTGGCTAAAGTATGGAATAGAGAAACAGTTGGGCGTATTTTTAATTAAATTTCATTGTCTCGTCTACACTTTTTCTTTTTAATGGTGGTCAGTAGGGATGTTGCATGATGAAATATTGGCAGTAAACCTTGATCGGGCACAGTAAGTAGTGCCTAAGAATTGGATATTTCGTGAACCCGCCAACCTGAGAAACCGCGAAAGAGATTCCATGAAATGGGGAAGTATGGAAAGTCGTCAAACGGGCCTCAAAATCAGGGCGACAATGGTTCCCCAGGAGACGTGACTTACCGAAGGTCAAATTGTATGTTTTGGGACTTGAATGCAAAATGTGTACCACAGAACCGAGGATGGTCATTAATGACATGTTTAGCTCTAAAACATTTTTGAATCGTGGTAGAGTGAATCTGGCGAGTTCGAGGAGTCCGCGGTGGAATTGTAGAACACGAAAATTTTGAGTACAAGATTTATATCATGGAACAAGAAGAAGCGAAGTTCGAAAGCGCCAACCCGACAACCGCGGCCATAAAATTGGCTAAGTATGGAAAGGAACAACGGTCGGTCGGATTCGTCATGTGAGGATATATATGGAGATGAAGATATGTCAACCCGCCAATGCTGGAACCCGCGATCATAGAAAGGAGACTAAGTATATAACCAGGAAGTGATAATACATGGGAAGAAGAAAAGGGAAAAAGGGCTGAGTCCACGTTGGAATTGTAGATCACAAAAATTTTGAGTGCAGGATGTATATCATGGAACAAGAAGCAGTAGAGTTCGAAAGCGCCAACCCAAAACAATGACTAAGAATTGGAGATTCCGTGAACCTGTTAACATGAGGATCCAAAATAGGCTGACAAGGTCTCCCCAGAAGATGTGAGGCCCCGACGACCAAGATGTATCACTCGGAACATTTGAATGCATAATCTGCAACACGGAAGAGGGGACGATGTCAGAACTTGGTAGTCAACTTGTATATTGCGGAGGGCCGGATGCCAACTGTTTTGTACCAGTGTGTTCAGTTGTCACTAGTAAGAGCATAACTAATGTATATTAGGAAGGACAAGAAGTTAGTGAGGATGGAAGGTAGCGACAGATACTTTGAAACATTTGTGAACCATGGTAGAGTGAATATTGTGAGTTTGAGGAGTCCACGGTGGAATTGTAGATCACGGAAGTTTTGAATGCAAGATGCATATCACGAAACAAGAAGCAGCAGAGTTCGAAAGCGCCAACCCAACAACCGCGACCATAAAATTGGCTAAGTATGGAAAGGAACAATGGTTGGTCTCATTCGTCATGTGAGGATATAGATGGAGATAAAGATATGTCAGCCCGCCAACGTTGGAACCCGCAATCATAGAAAGGCGACTAAGTATATAACCAGAAAGCAATAATACACGAGAAGAAGAGAAGGGAAAAAGGGCTAAGGATTCCGCTGTGGAATTGTAGATCACGAAAATTTTGAGTGCAAGATGTATATCATGGAACAAGAAGTAGTAGAGTTCAAAACCGCCAACCCGAAACATTGACTAAGAATTGGAGATTTCGTGAACCCATCAACATGAGGATCCAAAATAGGGTGACAAGTTCTCCCCAGAAGACGTGAGGCCCCGATGCTCAAATTGTATTTCTCAAAACATTTGAATGCATAATTTGTAACATAGAAGAGGGGACGATGTTGGAATCCGGCAGTCAATTTGTATATTGCAGAGGGTCGAATGCCAACTGTTTTGTACCAGTGTGTTCATTTGTCACTAGTAAGAGCACAACTAATGTATATTAGGAAGGATAGGAAGGTAGTGGGGATGGAAGGTAGCGATAGATACTTTGAAACATTTGTGAACCATGGTAGAGTGAAGCTTGCGAGTTCGAGGAGTCTGTGGTGGAATTGTAGATGACAGAAGTTTTGAGTGAAAGATGTATATCACAGAACAAGAAGTAGCAGAGTTCAAAAACACCAACCCGGCAACTGCGGCCTTAAAATTGGCTAAGTATGGAAAGGAAAAGCGGTCGATCAGATTCTTCATGTGAGGATATAGATGGAGATGAAGATATGTCAGCCCGCCAATGCTGGAACCCACAATCATAGAAAGGAAACTAAGTATACAACCAGAAAGTGATAATACACGGGAAGAAGAAAAGGGAAAAAGGGTTGAGTCTGCGGTGGAATTGTAGATCACGGAAATTTTGAATGCAATATGTATATCACGGAACAAGAAACAATAGAGTTCGAAAGCGCCAACCCGAAACAGTGACTAAGAATTGGACATTTCGTGAGCCTGTCAACACGAGGATCCAAAATAGGCTAACAAGGTCTCTCCAGAAGACGTGAGGCCCTGATGGTCAAATTTTATCACTCGAAACATTTGAATGTATAATCTATAACATGGAAGAGGGGACGATGTCGGAATCTGGTAGTCAATTTGTATATTGTGGAGGGTCGAATGCCAATTGTTTCGTACCAGTGTGTCCAATTGTCACTAGTAAGAGCATAACTAATGTAAATTAGGAAGGATAGGAAGTTAGTGGGGATGGAAGCTAGCGACAGATACTTTGAAACATTTGTGAACCATGGTAGAGTGAAGCTTGCGATTTCGAGGAGTCCACGGTGGAATTGTAGATCATGGAAGTTTTGAGTGCACGATGTATATCACGGAACAAGAAGAAGTGGAGTTCGAAAGCACCAACCTGGCAACCATGGCCATAAAATTGGCTAAGTATGGAAAGGAACAATGGTCGGTTGGATTCGTCATGTGAGGATATAGATGGAGATGAAGATATGTCATCCCGCCAACCCTGGAACCTGCGATCATAGAAAGGAGACTAAGTAAATAACAAAAAAGTGATAATACACGGGAATAAAAAAAGGGAAAAAGGACTAAGGAGTCCACGGTGGAATTGTAGATCATGGAAATTTTGAGTGCAAGATGTATATCACGGAACAAGAAGCAACAGAGTTCAAAAGGGCCAACCTGACAACCGCGGGCATAAAACTGGCTAAGTATGGAAAGGAACAGGGGTCGATCGGATTCGTCGTGTGAGGATATAGATGGAGATGAAGATATGTCAACCCGCTAACATTGGAACCCACGATCATAGAAAGGTGACTAAGTATATAACTAGAAAGCAATAATACACGAGAAGAATACAAGGGAAAAAGGGCTAAGTATCTCACAGAAGAACATCTACTATTCATTTATTAATGCAAATACTTTCGAACCCCTGGTGAGTTCTCACTAGTAAAGGCATAAATTATAGATCATAGAAGTTCTTTAGGTGCAAGATGTATATTACGAAACAGGGGACATAAGTGTTGGATACCTCAAATCACAAAACAAGAAGCAGTAGAGTTCGAAAGTGCCAACCCGAAAATTGTGACCATAAAATTGGCTAAGTATGGAAAGGAAAAACGGTCGGTCGGATTCATCATGTGAGAATATAGATGGAGATGAAGATATTTCATCCCACCAACGCTGGAACCCGCGATCATAGAAAGGCGACTAAGTAAACAACCAGAAAGCGATAATACATGGGAAGAAGAAAAGGGGAAAAGGACTAAGGAGTCTATGGTGGAATTGTAGATCACGGAAATTTTGAGTGTAATATGTATATCATGGAACAAAAAGTAGCAGAGTTCGAAAGCGCCAACCCGGCAACCGTGGGCATAAAATTTGCTAAGTATGGAAAGGAACAATGGTCGATCGGATTCGTCATGTGAGGATATAGATGGCTATGAAGATATGTCAGCCCGCCAACACTGAAACCCGTGATCATAGAATGGCGACTAAGTATATAACTAGAAAGAGATAATACATGGGAAGAAGAAAAGGGAAAAAAGGCTAAGTATCTCACAGAATAACATCTATTGTTCGTTTATTAATGCAAATCCTTGCAAACCCCTAGTGAGTTCTCACTAGTAAAGGCATAAATTGCAGATCACAAAAGTTCTTTGGGTGCAAGATGTATATGAAGGAACACGGGACATAAGTGTTGAATACTGAAAACCTGGGACCTGGTGACCAGATAATTTGCTAATTATTGAAAGGGACCGCAGTCGGTCGGGCTCATGGTGTGAATATATAGAAAAGGAGTTGCTAATTTTTGAATCCATGAGGCCTTGATCATATAGTTGCGACTAAATATAGAACCACAAAGGGATAATAAAGGGGGGGGGAAGAGAAAAATTAAGAGTTTTTATACATTCCTGTGGAAAAATTGTATATTATGGAACTCTTGGCATTGTTTGCATATCGTGGAAGATTCAAAACAAAATTTTGAGGTCATCAATATGGGAACCCGCAATCGAAAAAGTGTGCAAGTATGGAACACATAAATGTTGGTCGGGACTTGTTTTCGCTAATATATTGAAATTTGTAATAGCTTTGCCATTAACTGGTTGTTGAAGTTACTTCACACACACCTAGGATTTATTTTTCCTAAGGTTTTTCCTTGTTTATTAGTCATAATTAGTCATTATCCAGTCTCCTATATTTTAGGGGAAAATATTCCACCTGGAGAATATTCTCTTTCAGTTGACACTTCAGTTTGACTAGTTGAGTTGAGTTTAGATGATGCATTGGCTTTTTCACCATGCAATATTGGGATCATCACCAACTAATGCACACTTGCCTTGGGATCATCACCAGACTGGTACATTACCCTTGATTTCCTGAGTTAACTCCTCACTACTCTTTGTTCAGTCAGTTAACTGAAGACTAGTTGACTAGTTAACTCAACTAGGTGGCAGTTCACTCTCGTAACTACCTGAGAGACTAGAATAGGTGGCAGTTCACTCTTGTAACTATTGGTGTGTGTCTAGATCACTCTAGACCACCACTATGGTGCATTATTTACTCATGTTTCCTATATCTATTGTAAATTATTCACTCTTTGAGTGTGGAATACGGTTAATGAGAATTCTTCCATTCTTTCTCTCCTTCTTCTTCTTTCTCCAATTCTCTCTGCAAATGTGTGTATTATTTTTTAGCTAGATATATTCTATGCAGGTTCAACACATTTACATGGTATCAAAGTCGATGGACTACTAATCAAAAGCTACACCAAATTATTTTTGCAAGTACTGAAAATTGAAGACAACAAAAAGATGGATTATTTGCCAGAAATACTTCCCACGCCTCATAACTATTTGGAATGGAAGCCAAAAATTCTTCTTATGCTCAGATGCAGATGCTTGTACCAAATAACTATGGCAATGGAAGTAGAGTATGATTCTGCCGATGAGAAAAATGATTTTCTCAATAGACAAGATGTGGCCATAGGATGTATCCTCTATTTTATTTCTTCCGAAATTCTCCATCAAGTATATGATGAATCACAAGAATTCACTCCAAATGATTTATGGAACAAAATGGATGTTTTATTTTGGAATAAGGAAGAATGCATGCAAAATGTTGACAAGATAGAGAATGTAGAAAAGCCACCGGAAGATAAATCATCTCAGTTTGAAGAGCATTCTACACAAGTATCTACAAAAATTTGTATTCCATTAATTGAAGATGATGTCTACTCCATTTCAGATTTGTTTTCTTAAATTCATGTGGAAGATATATGGCATGCATCTTAGGAGTCACATGCAGATACTTTTCCATGCACAATGCATGCATCTCAGGAGACAAAAAGGGAGTCTCGCACATCAGACTCAATTATGATATTTTATGATAATAATTTGCCAAAAAAAAAATTAGATATTTGAATTCGTCTCGGGAAAATATCCAATTTCAAAAAAAAAATCATCCAAAACAGAGTCCAAGAAGTGAAGTTATGATCTTTTTAAAATCAACAAAATTTCAGCATTTTTCTGGAAACGGCTGCACGGTTTTCAAAGTTTTATCCAAAATTTATTTGGATATTGTTCATTACAAGAAGAGAAAGTGGATATGTATGGACATCTCAATGGTGCATATACTTCATAAGATCCGTGCAGACATCTACATCTTCAACAAAATCTTCAACGAGCACAAACTTGCATAGTTGTGAGGTCTTCTTGGAGTGAAGGACAGGGTTGCTTAACAACTATATTTTTGTTCCTTCTCATTTTTATTTTTTTTATGCATTGTAATTTGAGGGGGGTGTTTCCCATGAGGTTTTCCCTCTTTCCTTGCTTTATTTTAGTGTATCTTTTGTATTTGGGTACCTAACATTGCCTCATTGCCGGGACCCATTCTTTATTTTTACCATAGTGATGTTCAGGGGGGTGTTGGAGTTACTTCACACACACCTAGGATTTATTTTTCCTAAGTTTTTTCCTTGTTTATTAGTCAAAATTAGTCATTATCCAGTCTCCTATATTTTAGGGGAAAATATTCCACCTGGAGAATACTCTCTTTCAGTTGACACTTCAGTGTGACTAGTTGAGTTGAGTTTAGATGTTGCATTGGTTTTGTCACCATGCAACATTGGGATCATCACCAACTAATGCACACTTTCCTTGGGATCATCACCAGATTGGTGCATTACCCTTGATTTCCTGAGTTAACTCCTCACTACTCTTTGTTCAGTCAGTTAACTGAAGACTATTTGACTAGTTAACTCAACTAGGTGGTAGTTCACTCCCGTAATTGCCTTAGAGACTAGACTAGGTGACAGTTCACTCCCGTAACTATTGGTTTGTGTCTAGATCACTCTAGACCACCACTATGGATCATTAGCTACTCATGTATCCCATATCTATTGTAAATTATTCAATCTTTGAGTGTGGAATACGGTTAATGAGAATTCTTCCATTCTTTCTCTCCTTCTTCTTCTTTCTCCAATTCTCTCTGCAAACATGTGTATTATTGTTTAGCTAGATCTATTTTGTGTAGGTTCAACACATTTACACTGGAAATATCTTCTTTGCATGTTTTTGGACAAGTTTTGTAGGGATGGTTGGTTCTCGAAACTTTTTCTTATTAATGACGATTTTAGCGGTTGTTGCATGATGTTGTTTTAGTATTAAACCTTTAGTGTTGCATATCTGGAGAGAAGTACGAGGATGGGAAGAACAGGAAACAGTGACTAGGAGTTGGAGTTTTCATGAACTCGCCAACGCGAGGATCCAAAATAGGGTGACAAGGTTTCCCCAGAAGATGCAATGCCTCGACGGACAAATTGTATAGCTTGGAACATTTGAAAGAATAATGTGTAACACGGAAGAGGGGACGATGTCGGAGTCCGATAGTCAATTTATATATGGCGGAGGAGCGGGTGCCAATTCTTTCGTACCAGTGTGTCCAGATGTCACTAGTAAGAGCATAGTTAATGTATATTGGGAAGGACGCAAAGTTGGTGGCGATGGAAGGCAGCAACGGATACTTTGTGCGAAGTTAATGTATACGAGGAACCCGCGGTTGAATTGTAGATCACAGAATTTTTGAGTGCAAGTACTATATCACTGAACAATAAGCAGCCGATTTTATAAGCGCCAACGTGGAAACCACGACCATAAAATTGGCTAAGTATGGAAAGGAACAGTGGTCGGTCAGATTCGTCATGTGAGGATATAGATAGAGATGAAGACATGTCAGCCCGCCAACCCTGAAACTAGATATCGTAGAAAGGCGACTAAGTGTATATCCAGAAAGAAATAATGGATGGGAAGAAGAAAAGACGAGTTCGTATGCACAAACCCGGCAACCACGGCCATAAAATTGACCAAGTATGGAAAGGAACAGCGTTCGGTCGGATTTGTGATGCGACGATATAGATGGAGATGAAGATGTGTCAGCCCGCCAACCCTGCAATCCACGATCATAGAAAGGAAACTAAGTATATAGCCAGAAAGAGATAATGGACGGGAAGAAGAAAAGGGGGAAAGGGCTAAGTATCTGACAATAGAAAATCCATTTTTCCATTTATTAATGCCAATGTTTTCGAACCCCTGTTGGGTTCTCACTAGTAAAAGCATAAATTGCAGATCACGGAAGTTCTTTGGCTGCAAAATGTATATGATATAACAGGGGACATAGGTCTTGGATACTGCGAACCTGAGACCTAGTGGCCAGATAATTGGCTAAGTATTGGCCAAGAGAAATTTTTGATATTTATTTCAATAGTATTCATACTAATATATATTAATAGATTATTTATGTTTCAAAAGCAAATCATCTCCCAATTTGCAGGATGTTGTTCGGTTCACAAATTTCGTTGAAACCACGGAAGTTTTGACTAAAAGATGTATATAATGCAACAAGAAGCAGCAGAGTTTGAAAGCGCCAACTTGGCAACCGCGACCATAAAATTGACTAAGTACGGAAAGGAACAACGGTCGGTTGGATTCATCATGTGAGGATATAGATGGAGATGAAGATATTCCAGACTGCCAACCCTAGAACCTACGATCATAGAAAGGAAACTAAGTATACAACCAGAAAGCGATAATAGACAGGAAGAAGAAAAGGGGAAAAGGGCTAAGTATCTCACAGAGGAAAATCTATTGTTCCTTTATTAATGCCAATCTTTTCGAACCCCTGGTGAGTTATCACTAGTTAAAGCATAAATTATAGATCACGGAAGTTCTTTGGCTACAAGATGTATGTGATGGAACAAGGGCATAGTTGTTGGATACCGCAAACCCGGGACCCGGTGGCTAGAAGGTGAGTTATCACTAGTTAAAGCATAAATTGCAGATCATGGAAGTTCTTTGACTACAGGATGTATATGACAGAACAGGGGACATAGTTGTTGGATACCGCAAACCTGGGACTCGGTGGCCAGACAATTGACTAAGTTTTGGCTAAGAGGAATTTTTTATATTTATTCCAATAGTACTCATATTAGTATATATGCACAGATATTATCAAATAGAAAAAGTTGCAATATATGCAAGATATTGAACAGGAACATGGCGTCAACACTTGAGTTGCCTTCTTGTAAGTCATTAATTCATTCTATTAACAGGACCTGAAGAATGAAAGAAGGACGGGTCCTCCAATTTCTTTCTTTAAGTATAGGGTCGGCGTCGGCGCCACATAAGTATGGCCTATGACAAATTATTCTTCCATGTAAAATGTAAGGAACGAACATAGTAGCCTTTATTTAAATTGAAGTATTGGGAAGCAGAAAGAAAATCTTGTCCTCCATGTTTAACGACACACAGGAAAAAAGGTACAAAATAAAATGAAAAGCAATACCAGAGATTGGAAAACACCATAAAAAAAATAAAACTGCATATATTCTATATTCAAATAAGATGGGTTACAAAATACAGCTGAGATTATTTGCCACAATGATTGTGATTTGGCCTGCCTCCAACCAATAAAAAATATGTACAATAATGAATCTTGTTGACAGTCTTCTTGACGATCAAATCCTTTATTCATAAAAAACAATGAATTGAATATCAATTTTGGGTCTTGGACTTAATTGGTGCTACCAACTAGATCTATCCAAGTTTTTTGAATAGCTTGTCTCTTCTAGATATGGCCTGCTTGCATTGACTGGTTATTCAACATTCCATTCTTTGTTAAGTATTAGTTTCCCTCTGCCGTCGAAAACTTGGGGTTTAAGGTGCTTTCCTTGTAATGTTCCTGACCATTGACATCTGAAACAACTTAGAAATGTGATTCAGGCCTAATTCAAAGTCGAGGGAGTCGTTTTATGTGACATCAGTTATGGGACAGGAAAAAAGTTCAAGTATGTTGTCACTGCTATTCTCCCTGTATTCGATCATCTGTTTGGTTGAAAAGACTGCCTGAAGATTTTTATGTTGAACTTCTTTGTTTTATTACAGTAAATTGGAAGGAACACCTAAGCCAGCTGCAAAATGTTCTTCTGTTGAAGTACATGACTTCTTCCAGTAGCACAAATCTGGAAAGTGTATCAAATGCTGCAAATCGCATCAGAATATATCTTTCGTCGTAGGGGTGGCAGATATGGCAACCCACAGAAAGGCCTGGAATGTTTGGAGGTGACGCCAAATATGTGGAGTCTGTAACTACATCCAGAGGACAATGAACAAAATTTGACAAAGAACATCGCTTTCTGTCAAGTCTATTACCACACCCAGAAGTAACTCAACAAACTTTGAAATAAAAACTTATGTAGTTATAGTATGTCGTTTTATCCACCCATACAGTTTATGTTACCCACTTCTAGGTACATTCGTGAATGGAGTAATATTTCGCATCATTTCTGAATATCACATACCATTTTGCAATCCACGGTAAGTGTGATGCCCTTGACGAAGACAAATTCTTGTGTGCTCTGTCGAATTTGATTCACTTGCCAAATCTGTGTTGTTGGAAGAAACTATATACTTCAACGGAGGAGTATTTTGCACGTGACCTGAAAATCCATTCCAACTCCCAGCAAGAAAACAAAAAAGATCAACAAACAAATCTCTAGGCAGGCTTTTCAGCCAAAAGCATCGAATATAGGGAGAACACCAACCATAACATACTTGTTCTTTTTTTTTCCCCTTGTCTGAGATTTTGTTGGATAACAGAGTTTTTTTTTGGGTCAAATCTCACGTCACATAAAACCAATCTCTTTTCTTTCATTTGGGCCTCAATGGTATCTCTAAGTTGTCTTACATGTCCATGACCAGGAACATTAGAACGAAGGCACCTTAAAGCCCAACTCTTTGATGATAGAGAGAAATGGCAATAAGTATTTAAAAGTAACGCTGGAGGATGACAGTATGATCTTACGTAGATTTTGGGTTAATTCATTTTAATGACAGATGTTCTTGATATTTTCTCTTATTTATGACAATATTTTCGAATATGTACGTTGAATAGTGACTAATAGCACGTATTAACATTCCCATATCCGAGCAGATTCTCAAATTTGACATCTAACATATGCACAGTATTAAAGAGGAACATGACGTCAAGGCCTCTGTGGGTGACACGTTCATGGATGGCAGCGAGGTAGTACAATATTGCACTGTTACTATGATGAAGCCTTTAAAAAACTAAAAGAGCCAATATTTTCTTTTTGCAAATTCAAAATGCAAGCAAAAGAAATTACCAGATCCCATAATATTTTCCTGTCTATTCATTTTAATGGAAGATGTCCTCAAGCTTTCCGCTTATTAAAGACAATATTTTTGAACCTATATGGTCGGTTGTCACCTTTTAAAGAATAATTTATGTCTATTGGGAAGGGCGGAAGGTAGCGAGGATGGAGGGGAGTGACAAATGCTTTTAAACTTTTCTGAACCCGGGAAGGCGTCAACCCGCGAAACTTTGAAAACTCGACTAAGTATGGAAATTCAGGTCGGATAGACAAACTCATCATAGGCAGAGGCACGGTTGTGAGTTCGAGGAGTGCAAGGTCGAATTGTAGAGCATGAAAGTTTTGGGTGCAAGATGTATTCACCAAACACGAGCTACCATAGTTCAATAGCACATATCTGCGAAGCTGCGTTCATAAAATTGGCCAAGTATGCAACTGAACGGCGATCGGTTGAAATCGTGATGTGAAGATATAGATGGAGATAACGATTTTTCAGATCGCCACACTGGGAACTCGCGAGCACATAAACGTCAGAAAGTATAGAAACAAAAATGCATAATAGAGCAGAAGAACAAAAGGTAAAAAACGGGAAAGTTTACAAGAGGAAAAAAAAGGGAGAGAACAACTATATCACTCAGACAGTAACACTTACTCTCATAAATATGAAACCATAGTAAGACATAAACCATGGAAAAAGCATCGCCGGCTATGAAATATAGTTGGAGGCCGACAAACTCTGGTTGAAGTCATAAGAGATGCAATTTACATTGACTGCAAAATTTTGTATGTTATTTTATCTTAATAGTATTTTATGGGGAGTCAACTGCAAAACAATGTAACAACAGATCCAACTGCAGATGCAACACCCCAACATTGCAAACCTTAGGCAAACAAGAGAAAGAAAAAAATAACAACCCAGTTAAGAAGCACCAAAAGGCCCAACTGCAGCCACAAGACCCAAACCCTGCAAAGTCGAATCAAACAACAATAACAACATCCAGTGAACAAAGAAGCAAGCACCAACCAGTCGAACAGAAATGTCGTATTTCCAATCGCAGTTGCAAAACCCTAAATGTGCAAAATGCAACAAGACAAACAGGAAAACAAGAACAACAACAACAACAAGCAAATAAGAAATCAGTGTAGATGCAAGAAGCAAGCTTGAACCAGTGAACCAGTAATGTCACTAAAGCACAATATTGCTGAAATTGACTGTAGAGAACATTGCATATAAAATAAAATAAATGTATTGTAACAAGCCTGCTAAGTAAACATTCAATGTTGTGAAGCCTGTTAGGTAAACATTTAAGTCTATCATAAATGCTTTGTAAACACTTAAGAAAGAATGCAATGTGGCAGGTCTCTGATGTACCAAAAAAAAATTATTATAATTTATGTAACAATAGTTGGAACAGTAGAGAATGTATTCGAAGGACAAACTTTGGATATGCTAGCATATCAAACATTGGGATAAATTTAGCTAGCAGAAAATGCTAAGACAAACATCAAACTAATGCTATCATTAATCCACCTTCAAGCAATACATAGGAAAAATATATGATTCAAAAATATTGTATACAATAAAAAAGTTTGGATATGTTAACATATAAAACATTAGGAATAGTGAAGCCGACGATAAGACCTCCAATCTGATATCCAGTCAGATCATTACAGATATGGTACTTTTTATTATATAAAAATAAATGTTTTTAGTTCCCTAGCTCCAACAATAGAGATTATGCAAATATTTGTAGTCAAAGGACAAACTAATATGAAGTCAATGAATTATCGATCGCTATAGTCCCTCTATGCCTACGGCAGGGACTAATAATGAATTCCTTAAAACACAATTCTTATAGACACGTGATATTAGATATGACATCTATTTCGACTTAAAGTATTATACTTTGATTTGAGTGGCAGTATATTGAGATCTTATTATTTATGAGACATTGGCAAAATGGGATTTAGTTGTTTATTTATGCATATAAATATTTATATGCGGTTAACATTGAAGTTTAATAATTTTTATTTAAATATGTATTTTTTTATTGGAATTTAATGATAATTTTAATATTGAAATTAAATAATGTTTTGAAAACTACGTGATACTCATAATTAGTTATTTGAGAATTTGAATTAGTTGTATCTTCCCTAATTTATTTTAATTGATAAGAATAATGTTGGTTGAAAATGAATTATGGAATGTTGATTGAATACAATATGAATAAATATGTAACACTAAAAAGGGGTAATGGACAATATTGAATTATTGGTATTAATGATTATATGTTAATCTTATTTTATTATGATGATCAATGATGATTGAATATTGACATACATGGTTATGTGATATGCTAGGAGCATAAGTGAATACCATAAATCCACAGACTATGAGTCACTAATGGGAGCCCATACACATGAAGGTATGTGCATAAGAACTTATAACTATGCACTTAGGGCATACAAAGTACTTCCACCAAACCTATACAAACTAAACTTGACATGTGTGTTAGTTGAGGCCAAAGAGCTATGGAGATTGTAATACCTCTATGCCAAACCCCAACTGTAAATGTAAATATAACTGTACTTAGGTTGGTGAGCTGGGATGCAGAAAAGACAATATATCTTCAATGTAAATGTAAATGTATTTACATGCAAATTTTAATGAAAAACACACCACTGCATGCATACCAACCACGTAAAAGAGTATGGGGAACTGAACTCCACTAGTTAGGGAAAAGGGGCTAAACCTTAAGGATAAGGGGCTAAGCTAGGGAGCTGAGGCCAAAAAGGAATATTATATTAATAATCTTTAATGTATAACATATGGATAATTATTTTATCCTAAGTTCTAAGGAGGGGGACAAGTGGGCCAAATCATCTCTCAACAAGACAAGTGTCAAGTTGGGGACATACAAACATAGAGTGGGGGACTTAGTTCATTTTCCCATTATTCCATTCATTTCGTCATTCTAGGAGGCCATCGTTCCATCTTCCCATAATTTCCTCCATTATTCTTTAACTCGTGGATTTTCAGTTGCCCATTGGAATTTTCTGTAATTGTACATGTACTTGTACCTGTATCGGTACCTGTACATGTACTCATACATGTAGTTGTACCTGTACCTAGAGATATTAGGAGATGGAATGAAGAAGCGAGTTGTCAGGCCCGTGGAAGACTGAAGATGCAGGTTGCCAGGCCCATGGAAGATTGAAGAGGTGGGTTGTCAGGCCCATGATAAATTCTCTCTAGGCAAGAGGATTGTTGGGAATTGATTTCTCAAAGGTGCCAAACTACAACTACATAGCTCTAAGACTTCATGTCTGACCTGTTGATGAAGCCCCAGAAAGGAAATGGGGCAGTCAAAGGATTGTTGAGGAGAGAAGGGGCACATTTCCTAGGGTGGGACAAGCATGTGGGGAATGAGAGATTGTAGGCTCTTAGTTTGAGTTGGAACATGTGGTGTAGTCCTTCCTGTTGTCTGAGTAAAATCAACCTAGTTAAGAATTTCTTTACCTGGGTGGAGTTTAGTCCCAGCTCGAGAGTGACCACTTCTGTCAGTTTTGAGCAATGTGGTCTTAGGCTAGGAGGAACGTGGAAGGTCTGCACGCAGTTGGTGATCTTTTCTATCAAAGATAAGTGTCAATTGTGTGTTAAATTACATGTTGCATTATTATTTATGCATTTATTTTTATGGGGTTTTCCTGTGAATGTTGCATGTGTATTTCCACTATTATTCTGTATGAATCTGTGTATTTGCAGAATATTTGTATTTTTTAATTTTATATACAGTTCGAGAATTTTTGTGTGGCATAGCCCAACAATTTGGTGCTGGGGATGTTACAATATGGTATCATATCTCTAGTTATCAACACTGAGCCTCGATGGGCCAAGCAAGTTGAATTGATTCAATTGCGTGGAATTGGGAAAAGGCCCCAATTTTTGTTGTTAAATTCATGGAAAGATTGAGAAATCTCTTTGTGAGAAGGAGAACGGATGAGATCTGTTCGGGAGAGGTCTGAATTCCTCACAATTGTCAGATTGTGAGAAGGAGCATGGTTTTTAAACCCTCAAGTCCTTTGGATTTTGTTGCTTCGACAGTTTTTAAGTCTTTGTTGAAAAGGAGGCAAAAGCCCCGAAGCTCCGAAGTTCTGGAGTGAATCTACGTCATAATCATTGGGAGGAGTGCCTGACCATTGGATTGGTCATGGAACAATATGAGTCATTGGATCAAACCCAGTCTAGAAGGAGGAGCTCTATGAAGAAGATCAGATCTCAGCCACCGGATCTACACACAGACGAACGTGAGTCATAGATCTCACACATTCGAAGATTCGACACTCTAGGAGAAATTAGTTCTTATGTTTCCAGGAGGAGAATTCCCCAAAGTACTGAAGCCCAGAGTCAATCCGGACCATTCATTGTTGGGGACACGTGTCCGCAGATTAGCGAGTATTCGAAAATTCGACGTTCAGGTGATTTGTAGTGTTATGTTGAGAAGTCTCCCAAAGCCTGAAGTCTTGGAGTGTCGGAGTCCTGAAGCTTCAGNTTCGGGAGTTCGCCAATTCGGCATTCGAGTAAATTGTGGTGTTGTGTTGAAAAGTCTCCCGAATCCCAAAGTCCCGGAGCATCGGAATCCTGAAGCTCTGGAGAGCACCTAGTCGGGAGTTCGCCAATTCAGTGTTCGGGTGAATTGTGGTGTTATGTTGAGAAGTCTTCTGAAGCTCGAAGTTCCAAAGTACCGAAGTTCTGAAGCTCTGGATAGCGTACATTCGGGAGTTCGCCAGTTCGATGTTCGAGGGTTTTGGAGTGTGTTGAGGGAGAAACCTCTAAAGCCCAAAATTCTAGAGCGTTGAAGTCCCGAAGCTCCAAATAGCGTACATTCAGTAGTTCGCCAGGTTGGCGCTCGGGGGTTTTGGAGTGTGTTGAGGGAGAAACCTCCAAAGCCAAAAATTTCGGAGCGTCGAAGTCCCGAAGCTCCGGACAGCGTACATTCGAGAGTTTTCTAGTTCTGTGTTCAGGGATTTTGGAGTGTGTTGAGGGAGAAACCTCCGAAGCTCGAAATTCCAGAGCGTCGAAGTCTTGAAGCTCTAGATAACATACATTCGAGAGTTCACCAGTTAGACATTCGGGGGTTTTGGAGTGTGTTGTGGGAGAAACCTATGAATCCCTAATTTTTGGAGGCTCAAAGTCCCGAAGCTCCAGATAAGCTCCTTTCAGCTAAGCGCTTGGTCATAGCCCTCGATCACATGCGATTTCCACCGAAGTTAAGGGGCTAGCACCCGAAAATTATTTTTAAGGTAGAAAAGGAGCTAAAGGAAAGATCCCACGGGGTTCTGATTTGTACAGACCGACACCTAAATAAATAAAAAGGGTCAATTTTCATTATGAGAGGATCCAGCATGAGTCCAAGAGCTAATAAGGCTCCAAAAGAAGAACAATTATACAGGGATTGCCCTCACAGAAAGGACAATTTTCAAATAACCATAACTTTCTGCTCAAAACTAAGAATTGAGCATGGAAGTAAGCATTGGAAAGGATTTGGATAGTAGAATATAAATATTCACCAAGAAAATTGATCTGGGCAGTTAATTTTTAGGAAATCAGAAGAAATCATTCTAATGCATTATTGAACCAGAATTGTGCATAATTTCATGAATTGTTAAATCAATTAGCCTAACAAGTTTTGTTCGCTGCACATTTTGCAGAGTTAACAACAATTAGATCATAACATGATTAGCACAGAGTTCAAAATCATGGAAAATACATAGGGGGCTTACAACCCGGAAGATGAAATCAGAGGGATGTATGTCAACATGGTTAATGAGGTTACAAACTCAAATGGACATGGAGAAGGAAAGGAAGAAAAAAAGAACTTGGTAGAGATCATTAAAAGTTTGCAAAAGGATGTCCAAAGTTATAAGGATGATAATGAGAGGCTTATGAAACCCAAGGAGGAGCAAGAGGGCTTCAACATAAAGCTAATGTAGAGCTTCAACAAAATAGAAAAGAAGATGGATAAGGACAATGACACAAGCAAATCAGGAAGTCACAAGTCTCATGATGAAGGAAGAAGAACAAGAAGTGTTGGTAGAAATCACCATCACTCCCCAAGGAATTCCACTAGGAGAGAACACAATAGCTCAAGTCCATCCCCTGTCAAGAAACATAAGAGGAGATCTGGGGTGGATGAGCTACAAGAATAAATGAACAAAATCAAGCCTCCTACATTTGATGGTGAGCACAAGAAGGATGAAGACGCAGAGACATGGCTGCTAGGCATGAGGAAATATTTTCAATTTCATAATTACTCTTCACACGCAGAGGGAAGAATTGTCATCTATCATCTCAAGGGAAATGCATCCATGTGGTGGGACCAATTTCTGTAGGGGCAACACATTGATGAGAAAAATGTTACTTGGAGGGAATTCAAGAGGTATTTTCAAAATAAATACTTGACTAAGAGGTACTATGACAAGAAAATAAAGGATTTCTTTGAAATCAAGCTTGGGAGTATGACCATAGATTAATATGAAAGAAGGTTTTTAGAACTGCTAAAGTATGCTTCTTTTGTCAAGGAAGAGCCAATTAATATTCAGAGGTATTTGAGTGGGATTCCACCATTTATCAGTGACAAGATACAATATGATGATCCCAAAACATTGGAGGACACCATAAGGCGAGCTAAATGCCTTTATGATCAACATAAAGGAAAACCAACTTTCCAAAAATGACTAAGAGGTACTATGACAAGAAAATGAAGGAGTTATTTGAACTCAAACTTGGGAGTATGACCATAGATGAATATGAAAGAAGGTTTTTAGAACTGCTAAAGTATGTTTCTTTCATCGAGGAAGAGCCTGTTAAGATTCAGAGGTATTCGAGTGGGCTGCCACCATTTATCAGTGACAAGATACAATATGATGATCCCAAAACATTGGAGGAGACCATAAGGCGAGCTAAATGTCTTCATGATCAACATAAAGGAAGGCCAACTTTCCAAAAATCTTGGGAAGACAAGAAGAAAAACAACATAGAACAAAGGAAAAAGGGGAATAAGCCACCATTCTTCAGAAATAATCCTCAGGGACAGTCAACTTCTAGAGAACCCAGAATGACTGAGATGGGGGAGAAAAGACCGATGAAACCACCTATTAAATGTTGGGGTTGTGGGGTAGATCATATGTATAGAGATTGTCCTCACAGAGGTGAAAAAGTGAGTCCATTGTTCACAATGTACAACAAAATGATACAGTGGAGGACATGGGCAGAAATGTACCTAGGATCTATGCATCCCTAGACAACAAGCAAGTTGAGTTTCAATCACATATGATTGAAGTGGAAGGTAAGCTCAACAACCAAACCATTGTTATTTTAATTGATTCAGGAGCTAGTCATAGTTATATAGATCCTAAGATGGTGGAAAGATTGCATTTGCCAAGAAACAAGCATGGAAAATCTTGTTTGGTATAGTTGGCTACTGGAGCTAAAAGAAAAATTAATGAAATGGTTAAGGCATGTCCAATGGACATGAATGGACTGAGCACCAGGGAAGATTTGAATATCCTACCTTTAGGTTCCTATGACTATTTAATTGGTATGGATTGGTTGGACCGACACCATGTTATCCTAGACTGTTATTATAAGGCATTTACTTACCTGGATGAAGAAGGGAACCTAAGGACAGTACAGGGAATTCCCAGGGTAGTAACCGTGAGAGAAATTTCGAGATTGCAACTGAAGAAAAGTTACAGAAAAGGGTGTCAAATATTTGCACCACATATAGAAGAAACACCTAAAAGAGTTTGAAGATAAGGTGTCAAATATTGAAGATTATGCAGTCTTAAAAGAGTTTGAAGATGTGTTTAAATAAATACCAGGATTACCCCCTAAAAGATACATTGATTTCTCCATCAATCTGATGCATGGAGCAACCCCAGTATCCAAGACCCCTTATAGGATGAGTACACCAGAATTGAAGGAATTACAAATGAAACTTGAAGAGCTTCTGAGGAAGGGGTATATATGCCCAAGTGTGTCACCTTTGGGTGCCCCGGTATTATTTGTGAAGAAAAAGGATGGAACGTTGAGACTTTGCATTGACTTCATGTAGTTGAACAAGGTAACTGTAAAGAATAAGTATTCGGTGCCAAGGATCGATGACCTCTTTGATCAGT
This sequence comes from Picea mariana, assembly GCA_032191745.1. Classification (NCBI taxonomy): domain Eukaryota; kingdom Viridiplantae; phylum Streptophyta; class Pinopsida; order Pinales; family Pinaceae; genus Picea; species Picea mariana. The sequence goes on from JASDQU010308226.1 coordinate 163,260, forward strand.
TGAAAGATGCAAAAATATTCTCCAAGATTGATCTCAGGTTTGGCTATCATCGGGTAAGAAGTAAAGAAGAAGACATCAGCAAGACTTCCTTCCGAACAAGGTATGGACATTATGAATTCACAGTGGTGCCACTTGGGTTATCAAATGCATCAATTGTCTTCATGTGTTTAATGAATGGTATTTTTAGAGAATACTTAGATAAGTTTGTCATTGTCTTTTTAGATGACATTCTTATATATTCTAAGTCAGAGGAAGAGCATGAACAACACTTGAGGATGGTATTACAGGTATTAAAGGAGCATTGGTTGTATGCCAAATTGAGCAAGTGATCATTTTATCATAAGAAAATTCATTATTTGGGACATATCATTTCATAGGAAGGGATAGCAGTGGATCTGTAACATACCCACTACCTAAATAATAATAAAAATTTGTTCATCGTCAAGGAACAGAATCCCCGAAGTTCTATGGGGTCTAGTGTAGGCTAGTTCTTCCCTGTTCACCTCCCTGTGATCATGGGTTAGGACCACAGGCCAAACAAACCAAGCACCTTTTTGTGTTTCGCGACTCAACGATACAATTGAGTCCAATCTTGAAGGTAGAATGGCGAGGGGGCTTCGGAATGAAACCTTGGCCGTAGATCTGGGCACGCAGATTTTGGCCATCCAGATCTACCCGCCGCTTAACGACAAAGCACTAACTCCCTTCCTTTAGTCCCTAGTTTGATAGGACCACATACGCGCCTAAATGCATGCACCTTTCACAACTCGCGACCTCGTGAGTCGTGAGTCGAAGACCCTCGAATTTTCTTCACAAATCGTCAAAACCCGAGGCCACAAAATGGGTATAGCTTCCTTCTGTCAGCATCCTCTGCGCATGACCACCAGCTAGGCTAAACTCTAGCTCCTCTCACTATTTGCTGCTTCGTAAGTTCAACTGTTGAACTCTCGTTCCTCCTTTATGCGATCCTCCGAGACTTGAAAGTCAGCGAAGGTTGACCTTCCCTTCGAACTGCTCGCAACTCACCCTTTCACGAGTTGTAGCGTCAAATCTTGGCACCTTCCCTTCACGAACCTTCGAGAAGTGCTATTTAATCCTTCCTCTCGCTACTTGCGACTTTGTAAGTCCAAGTGTTGAGTTCTCATGCCCTTTCCCCGCGAATCCCCAAGACACGAGAAGTAAACGGAGCCTTGACTCCCTTTTCTAGGCGACGCATGTCCACCCATCAATCACGCGGGCCCTACCTTGAAGTTTTTCCATGTGTTCTCTTGTGCTCGGCTCTCGGCACTCTGCTACTCGCGACTTAGAACATCCAACCTTTGGGCTTTTACCTTGCGAACCTCCGAGTTCGCGAGATCCCTGGATCTCTTCCACCTGTCCTCCTCGGATGGATGGCTCAGATCCTCTCGTGGCTTCGCCACTCGCGACTTAGAGCATCCAACTTTTGGGCTCTTACCTTGCGAATCTTTGAGTTCGCAAGACCCTTGGATCTCTGCCACCTGTCCTCCTTGGATGGACAGCTCAGATCCTCTCATGGCTTCGCCACTCGCTACTTAGAGCATCCAACTTTTGGGCTCTTACCTTGCGAATCTCCGAGTTCGCGAGACCCTTGGATCTCTGCCACCTATCCTCCTCGGATGGACGGCTCAGATCCTCTCGTGGCTTCGCCACTCGCGACTTAGAGCATCCAACTTTTGGACTTTTACCTTGCGAATCCCCAAGTTCGTGAGAATCCTATTCACGAGGGTTTAAGCCTCATCCATCTTCCTATAGATCTAACGACTGTCGGGTTTTCTAGCTAAGCTCTGACGGCTCAAATCGGTCCCGATGCTGCGCCCTTTCCCATTACTCCTTGGACGTGGAAAACCAATGGTCTAGATGTTCTCATGGACCTTGGGGGTCTACGATTCCGATTTCCTCGCTATTCACGAAGATAGAGGAAAAAGAGTTAAGGCAATTCGCTCCCTCGTTTATTCCTTCGATTTAACGGTAGTGAACGACCGCAGATTCCCGACAGGATCTCATTCGTTGATCACTACTTATCCTTATACTGCTACTTCGGGATTTTAAGAGGGTCATTCCTCTTCGTGCAAGGTTGTCAAGACCTGCACATTCAAGTCCTTTTTCCAGGTTCTTGGTAAACCTTTCTAAGGAGGGAATCTCCGTGAAGAGGTCTATTCCATGGCATTCCTGGATACAGATAAGGGAAACAATTTCTCGAGAACGGACTGGATACCTGACTTAGTTCAACCTGGGCATGATTAGATTCATTTTTATCGACGTAAGTCGTGCATGGCTTCCTCTATTACAAGCATATGTCCATTAATTATCATCGAAACATTC